>JAODUH010039209.1:0-20917 GCA_027564835.1 Typhlichthys subterraneus | reverse complement strand
TACTGGACTATAGTGGATTTGCCAATGCTGGTAGCCTTATGATGGTCATCAAAGTAGGCAAATAAACAAATATAACTCGAGTTAGACTACATCGGACGTAAAATTAAAACATAATTACCAAAAAAATAAAAAAAGTATTCTTTTTAATCTCAAAAATGGGGGGGACGATTTTGTTATTTACGAAACTGGGGGGGACGTGTCCCCCTCGTCCCCCCACTGCGCCCCTGTAGTCATAGCTATATGACCAACAAACTTATACCAGGGAATGTCTCCTACAGGCCGTGGATTTGGCTTGTGGTGACATACAGTAGGTGGAGTCTTGCAAAGGCTGGATCCAGCACACCAGAGGGGCTTTTCTCTGGCTAGGGACTACATTGCCTGTGATGGATTTCCTTATGGCTGACCCAGCTTACAGTAGTCTAATTGTCTTTAACAAGATAAATAGACTACCGTTTTTGCTGTCATAGCCAGATAGATAATCTTATTTCTTGTTTTTCAACTTTGCCATCACTGTGCTGCTCTCATCAGTAAAAACAACATAGCCTGTGCATTTATATCATGATGTTAACAATTGCTTCTGCACAGCAGAAGTCATTCTGCGTCTTTCCCATGCATAATGGAGGCTTTGACCAGCATTGTAGATGCGTTTTGAGAATGAAACCAGTAGAGGTTGAACAAAACAAACCAAAAACTGATCATAAGGTAAGGTAATGAGGTAACCATGCTACAGTCAAGGGCTGTAAGTCCAATATCACTTACAGGAAAAGAGGAACTAAGGCATGCTAAGAGCAAGGCCGTGAGGTGACTCAGTATTGAGCTAGTAGGATGAGGAAATGGAAAGAGCTTAGACATTAAAATAAGCTATGCACACTCAGTCATCCTGGCTCGTGATTCACAGCGACATCAGGTTATTGTCTGAAGGTCCTTTGATGTGCCCAGTTGAAAGAACTGCCCCCAGTAGACCTGGGGATGTGGTGCTGTTTAAAACAAAATAAGAAAATAGATATTACGGATATTTTTCAACCCATCCCGGCCAACATGCAGTATGGGTCCTGCAGGCAGACATAAAGATGCCCATTGAGAAGGTAAATAAGGCTATGACACAGGACTCAACCCTGTAATTCCCTCTCAGATGGTACATGCCCCTAGGCTTGGATGGATGAGAGATGGTCCTCCTTTGCTAAGTGGATATTTCACTCCTTCCGTTCACTGTGATCTAATATGAGTTCTTAATGTTGCGGTGATTCTACATTATTCCTGTTTAAATATCAGATGACACGTACACGGCTGTGGTTATTTTTGTGAGAGGCCTGGTGGAGATGGAGAGGAACATTAGTGTCAGACTCTGAGCTAAGGATTTATCATCCATTTACATTCTCCCCAACACACACACACACACACACACACAGTACTACAATGTAAATACAGGGCAAAGTTTCCTCAATAAAAATCACATGATCACATTTGTAATGGATATTTTCCAATTCTGAGCTAGTAGGAATAACCACCGACAGGACTGTAAGCGATTCAAAGCTGAATAGTGTGTATATAATTAATACTATTATTTTATAATCAAATTAAACCAATAGCCTAATCAAAAAATGTTTATGCATCGTAACAGTTTACATCTTGATAAGAGGCCTTAAAAATCAAGCTCTTTCCATGCTTTTTTGTTGACAAAATCTGTACAAAATGTTTAGATAAGTGAAGAATTTTGTCCCACATGTCAATGGATATGTTCTGTTGCTGCTAACTGACAAAAACAAAATTATTCATCAGTACTCTGCAGATACTTCTTGTATGTTATTTGAATGCAGGATTTAATAATCTAATGATAAACACACATTAAATATTGAACAACAAAATCATTAAGTTATTATGAACCAAGCACGGTGTAATCCTATTTATAATTTACTCTCGCTTCTGTCACATTGTGTATCTTCATTTTCCATGCAGCATGTCATATTTTCTAACTGTTAGAGTTCCTCCACACTTTTAGTCAGAGATTGTTTTTACTTCAGTGTTCAGATACCTATCAAATAATTAATAATTGCAACGTTTATCTATCCCTCTGATGGCTTTGTATACACACACTACAAAACCGGACTGTTTGGAGCTTAAATTCCAGATCAGATACGTTGTGAAGAATGGAATGGAGAAACAATGTTTCTCCATTTAGTTTAGCCCTTAAGGCAGGCAAGAGACCAGACACATTTAAAACAAGAAGTTGAGGATGACCAGCGACAAGCAGTCAATCTTACCCACTTGTGGTTGAAAACAATGTTATTGGTAGGTATAGGTCTAGCACATGTCCACCTGAACACTGCATGGCTGGCACTAGTATCTACTCCTTCACATCCTCCTGAAAACGCACGGTTGGCCTTCTCTACCTTATTAGTGCACACATTGTGCAGTTTTAAAATGTAACCATGTGCCTGGGCTGAAATTGATTTCACATTTCTACTTAAACTACTCAGTCAAGTTACACTATCAAGTTAAAATAATTTTTGACACAATTTTAAACATCATGTCACATTAAAACTATATATGTCAGAGTACTACAATTCACAGGGTATCTTATTGAATGTTGGTGAAAGATTTAAAGTGCCAGGAAAGTAAAACCTAATAGCACATGCACATCAGGCTTCATAGGTCCCATAGGCCTACATATAAAATCCATCCCAGGCCCAGCTCATCTCAGAGACAGGCTTAAAGCTGTCAAACAACATACTGGCCAGGCACATTAACAGCTTCCATCCCTGCTTGGCATGTCCAGCAATATATGCCCTTCTCAGGTGTGTGTATGTGTATGTTCTTTTTTCAGGAACCATCCATCCATCCATCTTCACCCGCTTATCCGGAGTCGGGTCGCGGGGGCAGCAGCTCCAGCAGGGAACCCCAAATTTCTCTTTCCCGAGCCACATTAACCAGCTCTGATTGGGGGATCCCGAGGCGTTCCCGGGACAGGTGGACATGCCTGGAACCCCTCCCTAGGAAGGCGCCCATGGGGCTTCAGGAAGCATATTATATAAAATAACATTAGTCCTACATAATGGGGAGATATGCATTGTGCCAGATGTACTACTAGTTAATTTCCATCTGCAATCCCTGGGCACGTCAACACAAACCCTAATACAACTAATGCAACTAAAGGTGGGTTTAGAGATTGTAAGATAATACACTTGTTTTATCAAATTCAGTGAATATCATTTCACGGTCCGCTAACTGCCCATTCTGTGTGGGTGCTGACCAACTAATCTGGCGTTTCTACAGTACACGGCCCTGCCTGCATTCCCTTTCCCCATTGGACTGTGTTCCCAGTGCCCTACATCCACACTTACTATCCGCTGCGTTGATGTGGGGCTATAAGAGCGTCCTTTGTTCTTTGTGGGTTATTGTTTGCTGGTTTGGATATTTTTCCTTGTTTGTTTCTCACCTTTGTTTAAAGTGAGTTTCTATACACATATACCAACATATGTTCATTCCCTTTCTGAGTGTTCACAAACCAGTGTCTGTCTGCGCCCGCCGTGACACCCCCTCTGAAAATGGGAACACAAACAATTACACATGTCCAATGTGTGGGGCGGAGCGAGCACCTTGTATTGTTTGGATGTCTTTCTCCAGCATTGCTGATTGCCTTTTTAAATCAAATGAAAAATACAACAATTACTCAAATCAATCACAGATCCAAATATACTGTACAGTACATCCAAATATAAACACCCAACACGATATCTAATTAATAATTAGCAATGTGGAAAAATACATCATATAGAAATATATACATACAGTATTGACGGTTGAATTTGAAAGAACAGCGCTTTTTTTGGGGGATTATATATATATACTGTATATATATATATATTAGTTGACATTGAAGATCTGATTATTTTTTTCTGAGAAAAGTTGTACAAAGCTTTTCAGTGGTGGAGGAGCAGAATTTTGTTATTTTAAACAGATAGTTTTATATCTGAAATTATTTTGAACATTTTGACAATCTGAAAAACTATATCCTCAAAATGTAACAAGAAAAGTAAGTTGTGGTTTTGATTGTATTGTGGTTTGCTGTCAAAAACATTTATGGCTTACTTTATTTATGTAATGTGATCAAATGTGATAGAATTGACGGAAGCATGACATTTAATTCAGACATACTTTACCTTTACTTTACCTCTACAGTGAGTGAGTTTCTGATATGCCTAAAATAACTATGTTATACTGTGCTTCAATGTATTGTTGTATCTAAAATTGTCCATTAAGCCCATCCTGTTCCATTTCACGTCTTCACATTTTGAATCAGGGAATGCTGCTTGATGTGTTAAAGCACCCTAAGATCCCAACATTTATGCCCTAGCTCACTGTCCACTAAAGCGTGGTTGCTTCAGGAGGAGGGGTAGACCAGGTAGGCCATGTTGTTGTAAGGGGATGGGTAGAGAACAATATGATCTACTCAGGTGGTTGTTGGCTTGATCAGTAGGATCAGTAGAGATTTCAGACTATAGTAAGACATAATATTGTGATTCAGCTTTATATCCACACAGCAAAAGGCATATTGAATAAATTTTTTACCTGTAGCGTTTGTGTTGCTTAATGTTATAACAAAACATATTTATTTATTTATTTATTTATTGTGCTGCATTTTTACAGTTGTATCTTTTCTGAGTATATGTATTCTAGTAATCTATATCTCTTTTGGAGATGTATTCATAATGATAACACATACACACATCCTACGTTGCTGCAAAATATGTCTGCAATGCATTCCCCACAAATATAAACACCATCAATTTAGTCTTGGTTGTCGGGCGGGGTTCCAAACCCCATGGCTGAAGACTGTTTGTGTCTTTTCTCCCATCCTGCCCAGATTTGGCCACGAGTGTCTTCCACTTGGAAACAGGAAGAGTCTCAGTCTCTCTCTCTCTCTCTCTCTCTTTCTCTCTCTCTCTCTCTCTCTCTCTCTCTCTCTCTCTGTCCTCCCTAGCCTCGTCTGTGCTCCTATCCCTTGAGACGTGACTAAGGACGTGTCTATTTGCAGTAATCTCTCCATTAGGCCTGGAAGTAAGGCAGCACCCGTTGTGAACGCTAGCTTCTCTGGCTGACCTTCTGACAGCACTTTTCTTCTCATGGAAGGATTTGAGGCTAAAGATGCCACAAATGGCCCTACCGTTTAATAATGTGTTTTCTCCTCTCAAAGTAGAGGAAGAAGAAGAAGAAGAAAGTAGATCCCAAATCAAGAGATACATATACTCAGATGGTTTTAAATATCGGCATACCCCTCCTAAACAGGCCCTTCACTTTGTGCCTGGCAGTTAAGATAGTAGTGATGTGGAATGTCTCATATTTCATCATTGTCACCTTTGTACTTTGTCACTGGAGTGGAAAACCGTTCATGAACATAAGCCCAGTGAAGCTTCACGTTAATTCAGAGGAATGTCTGCTGATGTCTGGTAAAAGGTCAGATGACTTACCTGTGCTGTTGTCTACCTGCTCATGGCACGTTCAGCTAGCTTCTCCATTTTCTTTTTCCAAGACAACGAGGGCCAATAAAGGCCCTGTGTAGAAACCTGCACCACCACCTACTGTATTGGATCTAGTATACTGTTCATTGTTACAGCATGCTATTAAAGCATATGAAATAGGCATTAGCAGAAGAATATCTAATTTGTGATAAGGATGTTTATGTAACTATGTATCACTAAAATGAGTATGTGGGTAATTTTACTGTCAAGTCTACTGAAGTTGCATATCTGTTTAAGGTATTGTTTGCATAGACCTATGTATACTGTAAATACCCCCCCCCCCCACCCAGTCTCTCTAACAAGGAACCCCTTGAACCTTGAACCCCAGACTGTCAAATATTCTGTCCACTAATCTGTGAAATGAAAATGAAAAAACGTGCATTCTCTCTCTACAATCAAGAAGCTGCCCAGTCTACACACACACACACACGCACGCACGCACACACACACACACACACACACACACACACACACACACACACACAAGCATCAAGCATTATGTAGCAACTTCAATAGAGATCTGTAGGCTACTAATATATGCTATCTCAAGGGGGCAGTGTTGTATAACACTGACATGACAAAAGGCCTTATAAACTCCCTTTGAGTCTGAGTATAAGCAGGACAAGTCTGTGAGTATAAGCAGGGCCTTTTACAGTAAAAAGTGTAAATTCTGATATGAATATTATTGACTGATGATGTCCTCATTAGATGTTTAATGAGAATTTAGATGCATTGTAGATTTATTTGGGAAGGTATCAAATCAATGTCATAGACATTCATGTTTACTGTGTTAGCCTATTGAGTGATGCATCAGTGTGTCCTAAGTGTCCTAAGCCAGCAAAAACAGCAGCACAGCAAATAATGTAAAACAGAGAAATTCCTAAGTAATATAAAATAAATAGCAATTTCAGAAAATCAGATGCAATACAGGTTCAGATCAGTATTTGCACACACACGCACACACTGTGCATAATTTATGCAGCATGGACACGGGAAGGAGAATCAGTTAATTTGAGTATGTTTCATTTGATCAGCAGCGATGATGCTCTTGATAAAAGTTAAAGGCACTTAATAGGCTTCTAATCTGAGGAGGGTTTGATTAGCACACTGCTCACAAGGTGTAATTGCCTGATCTCTGGACAGCTGCAGCCATAATGAAGGAATAATTCATGACTGGCTCAGGGAAGTGTGTGTGTCTGTGTATAATTGCATATGCCACTAATTGTTTGTGCATGTGTGTATACATACTGTATGTGTGTGTGTGAGCATGCACTTACAAATGTGGATGGACGTTTATTGTGAATGTGTGTGTATTGTATGTGGCTTGTATGTGTTTTTGTGTGCAAAGGCATACACATTAGTGTGCATGTTTTTTGTGCGTGTGTAATAATTGATAAGCCAGTGTAACATGGTATGGTAATTGTTTTAAATGTAGCAGTTAATGCCTGTAATGTTAAAAAACAATATCACAAAACAGCCCCACTTTTACTGTAACTGTTCCTCTAGATGGTAAATAAATAAATAAATAAATTGCTAAATAATGGCAACCAATAACTGACAAATACATTCATCTTTCTCTGTAAAGAATCATTTAATTTAATCTTCAACACAGACACAAACAGGTATATAGTTTGGGAATTTGTCACATTAATGTTACTTCAAAACTTCAATACTTCAAAGAAAAGTGAGAACAACAACTGTCGAACAAACAATAGATTGCACTGGGTCCTGCGCTGTATGATGATACGAGGAGCAAACATAAAACGAATACGTTATATCCTGTTATTAATTCATGCCCTGTGTCTACAATCAGCAGCGATTACAGGTGCCACTCCATTATCATTTTCAATCATCCCCCTGACTAAAGGATGAGGAAGGATGAGCAAGGAGTAAATCAGGTCACATTGTGAAGCTGGCTTGAGGAACAATCAGGGAATGTTGCCTGCCTATGGTGTAGCAGCATATTCATATGCTGAATCATTCACTCAGTCTGTGAGAACCTCAGTTGCAGCACTTAGCAAGAGAGTCATGCATGCTCCCTGACTTTGTCATTTCTGTTGGACCTGATTAGGGTGGGATATTATGATTGGTGCTTGAGTAGCTTTCTGCCCTCTGCCCAACTTTACACTGTGCTTGCTGAGCAGATAATCAGGTGTTCTGACATTGTATCCTACCCGTCAGTGTCCTACCTCAACATACTGTTCATGCGAACATCCTTTATCGTGTCATTTTCATCGGCCATCATTTTGTGCTACCGTCATCTAGATTTTGAGCTTCACTGTTATCACATATTTTCTAAAATCTTGTAATTTTCCTTGTAGAATTTGATTCGCTTAACATTATCTTTGCCATGGATGTCAGTTAATATTTGTATATTTTATTATTATTTAGATACTGTATATGTTAACCTTTCCCACCATTAATGACAATGAAAAAATGTTTGGGAATATTTCCCAGCGTACATTTCCGAAAAAGTAAAGTAAGCAAAGATCTATGTGTGCAATGTACAGTATGCAACAATAAGGAACTTTTTTTATTACACTACACATACTGTGAGAGTTATGGGATATTGTTATGGGATATTATTCGATAGGGCAGCGCTACTGTAGCATTTTTCGACAGGGCAGCATAAATCGTCGTGAACACCGGTAGGCCTACTTCTACACAGCCCTGGCTCTGAATATAGGAGCATAAACAAAGTGACGAACACTGCTCACAACAATGCTTCACAATGCATTTCAATGTGTGGTGCGGAGCTTCTGAAGGAATTTGTTTTGATTTGAGCTCAAAGTTAGCAAACTGTGGAGCCTTACCAGATATGCGGCCTCCACACCACTAGGGGCGGTATACTAGGGACGGTACTACCCCTCCCAACTGCTCCAGGTGTGGAGACTACCTAGCTGCAGCCAATGAGGCAAACGAGCAGGGTATGAAGAGGAGTCGAAGGAGAAAATGGGGAAAAAGAAAAGAAAAGTAAAGAAAAGTAAAGAAAAGAAAATAAACAAAACAAAACGAAACCCAGAAGAAGACCACGGAGACGGAGGAGCACCAGGAATGATATTGCGGTATATTTGTCTCCAACTAACTTCTTTTCTGTCCCAGGAATCTGAGAGAACCCACACCCGGAGGACCAAGTGGGAGGAACTAACTACCCACCCACACCACCGTATTTGTGCAATAAAGTGAGGTTGTACCCCCACCCAAAGTGTGCCCACCTGTATTTCCCGTTTGCCATCCATCTCCGCCACGTGGGGAGTCACAAAACGTTCTTGAGAACACCCTGCCTTTAACTTATGGCAAACAGTGACATACATGTACTGTATGTTGTTTGTTGTTTCTGCACAGGTGGTATTAGATTGTTGAGACGGATGTCAGCCATTACATACAAACTGGCCTATGAGCATTTCATGTGTTGAGTGGATTTTGTTTCCTCAGTCGGGCATATAACATTTCTTTTATTATTGCATCATGTTGTAATGCTTTTAACTAATACATGTGGGGAAGCTGGGAATATAAATTATAAACAGAACTATCAGTGAAATCTTTGATATTTCCGTGGGTTTTATATTTCGTCATTTGCATTTGATACCATTAATATTGCATGGCTGCCTGCATATCTTGCGACACTGAAGGTTGGCAACTCGTTGTAATAAAACAAAGCGATGACAATACGACTTCCACTGTGAAGCTCTCAGTAATTACCGAGGAGGAGAACTTGATCATCAAATATTTATGTACGCTGTGAGGAGGCAATTCCATCTTCCAAATGTACAATTATGAACTTGATTATCATAATAGAAAACATATTCATATTTTGTAATTAGACTTATAATTAGTTTAGAACACTAATTTGAGCAATTATACTCACCACTTCTTATTTGTTTGGGGTCATAATTATTCCGTAAGAAATTGCCTTCATAGTTTGAATACATTAGTCTACTCAATAATTGTATTTTATAAAACTTATTCTGCTTGCCTTTTTGTTGCAACACTGATATGACAGCTCTGACCAGAATCTTAACAATTACTTAATTGCTAAGCCACAAGGGCTAAATCGATTCCCCCAAATCCCTCTAAACATGACCTGATTTCCAACAATTAACTACACTGAAAGATCACAGTTTCAGGGTAAGTTGTTTTGACGATTACACACAATACTGTACATGTATGTGTTACCCATTCATGTTTTATGAGCATCATTTTGTTTCATTGAACTTAATTCATTTGAGAACATGGCTGGGGTAATAGATGAATTTATTTGGAAACAGGTAGACATATTCTTATTGACTATGAGTCATGAGTTAATTCCTCTTTGAGAGTGCAGTCTAGCATTCTGATTTGCATCATACCAACTCTAAATTTTCCATTTTCTACAATAACTTAGCAGTAGTGTAAAGGCCTTGGGAAACTCCTCAATTCAGAATTCCTCAGTATGGTGCCATAATCTATTCTAAATCATTATTTACAGTACAAAACCAGCCAATACCCTGCATTGTAGATGAACAACACTGCGTTCTGAGAATAAATCCATACAACCACATGGAGAAGCTGTCCGTGGTTTCATGGTGTTAGCATTGGTGCACTGCAATGTACGTGATGGACAGAGAAAAGTGAGTGAATCCGGGAGAGAGATACTAAGATAAAAAGATGAGGGAGAAGAAGAGAAGAGCTGCCTTATACTGCCAAGTTGCTCCACGCGTCTCATTACAACACCAGAGAGAACACTGGCTCTCTCTCTTAAGGGTGAAGGCATCAATACAATCAAATACTAAAGATAACAAAGCAGAATGAAAAACAGTTAAAATATTAACTTGGTTAGCATCTTTTTATCATGCCACAATGCATGATGACAGGCCAGGACACACAGAAATAAGATTTTTGCAATCATTGCCCAAACATCTTTCATAAGCAAATATGAAAAACTGTCACACTAGAATTAGATGTACTATGCATCTGATCCTTCCACTGTGCAGCACTGCCAGAGGTGTTTAATCCAACACTCATCAGTGCAAATCCAATCTTCCTGAACTGTATTCATTGTGCAAGCTTTCTTGCAAGACACAGGCTCCTTAAGGCATTGTACCATGTTTTGCTGGCCTGATAAGGACAACTGCAGTCACAAATGGGTGGGTTGTGCTATAAAACCAACTGACAGCTGTACAAAGTGTTTAAAGCTGTTAGTTCGTGCACAGTGCATTCACGCTATGTTTCTGTAGGCATGCACTTAATCAACACATTGACCAGACTGAGAAGCATATGTGGGTCTTGAGAAAACGAGAAGCTATGTAGGCAAGCAAAGATTTCAGTCCATAATTTCACTCAGAGCAACGAAATCAGAAACTAAGCCACCAAATCAATTCCTATTTATGGTGGAAGCCTTTCTGAATGATGCCTTTATTACTTATGAAAGTGTTAGATGAGTAATTGCAGTCGATACAGTTGTTGAGTTCTGTTTGTGTGTGTGTGCGTGTGCGCGCGCGTATGTGGGTGCACACGATACGTGGGAGTGCATGTGCTGAGAGCGTCACCAGGGTAACGACAGTCAGTATCAGTGCAGAGTTTGCTTGTATGAATGTGTGTGTGTGTGTGTGTGTGTGTGTGCATGTGCATATGAGCCCCCCCTCACATGGGATGGTGTGTGTGTCAGGCCTGGGATTTAACATAAAGGCAGGACCAGTTACGGGAGACAGAGAGCCTGCACACAGTGTCACAGTGCATTAGAGGCCAAGGTGACACACATATTAAACACTAGCTGAAGGCAGAGGAAGGTGACAGGCTCTGTCCACAATCCACCACAGAGAGAGGTGGAATTTGAGGGACGAGGCAAACCAGGACCTGTTTAACCATTCCGAAGCTGTTAATATGACCTTGGATAGCCTGACAAGCCCACACTCTCCGGGTTAGTTACATTATATGATTTGTCACCCCGCCAGTGTCGAAGTAAATGCTCTTTGTCCACTTCAGAGGCCTATGCTTGTGTATATTATTCAAATGTATTAATCGCTATTGTGCGTACATGTCTACATGTTTCCCTCTGTTGTACACACCAACATGATACCAGAGGTTTGTGCTATACCGTAATGCAGGGCAGGAGTAGGAGTGTAGTGACATCACCTCCTGCCCAGTATTGATTTGACAGTATTCGCCTGATCAAGGATGCACACAGCCTATGGCCTCGTAATGTCACGTTCCACCTGCTTACAATACAGTGTCGATAAATACAGATTACACTTCTTATGTCTGGTGCACCTCCCTGAGGTGTGGCCACAGGCCTTTAATCAAACCACCACAAAGAATTATGGGTATTCTACCCCCGGCAAGATAAAAGATGAATGCATTTGTGTATATTTTGCCATGGATTGACTCCAGGCTAATTGCTATTCTGAAATCTCACAATAGCGGTGTTGTAACAAGTACAAATAATGTCTTGCTGAAACCGCTCCAACAGAAAGTTACAAATGTATGTATTATTTATTGTTTATTGTTATAGTGTTATCATTATTACACAGTTAGAGAGGATGTGAGCCTATCTGTATTGCTCGGGTAAACATAGATGAGTCATTATTATGTTATTGAGAAAAGAGACACACTCAATGGAAATGCATTTATACATTTCATCTATGCCGTCACACTTATCATTTCTATTGATTTTGGAGATTTGATTTTAAAACGTATTTAGAGGAAGATCACATTGCTGGATGTTCACACTCAGCCTGAAAATGAAATGGCTGTTATGAATTCCCTTTGGTTCATATCTTACAATCTGTGTCACAAGTCTCCATACCCTTCTGTTCAAGTGTGCCTTCATGACTTCTCATCTCCTCTCACCTTGTATTTGTGTTGACCAGCATCTTCCCACTCTGTCTCATCTCTCTCTTCCTGCAGTGACCATTACGGTTTGCACTGAAAATACCATGAGACAGATGGTAACGCGGTGAGCGTCTTTTTATATATATATAGTCATTCTTATAAACAAAATACAGCTATGCATAAGATGACTTTAAAAAACATATACTGTATATATCTCTTAATAAAATCACAAGATCTACATGCAACTGTGTTTTCAATGTGGTTTATAATGCTCCCTCACATGCTTGTCAGAGGGAGGCCCCAAACTATGACCAACTTTTCAACCTTGGCTCAAAATAAGTGTGAACCACTGTCCTACAAAACAGACATGTATACTGCATTATCATACTAAAGCAAGTTCCAGCCCCGGCTGCTTAAGAGGAGCACACCTTCTTCCCACAGCCCGCACCTTTACGGGACAGAAGGTGTCAAGACTTGAGAAAAGGAGTTCAAAGAGACTTAGTGACTTTGACAGCCCCCCAGCAGCCTTGAGGTTCAGCGGTGGCGTGGAGCTCATTACAGTAGAAGCACGAGGATGTCTCCTTTGCATTGGGAATTTGAATGGCGCTGGCAGTGTTGGAACCAGGCACACAAGTCATTCTCCACACACCCACGGGGTATCTGCGCTTTCAAGTTGAGCTTCCACTGTGGGAGTTATACACGACGAACAAAAAGAAGAATGAAAAAAATAAATGATATATAGGAAAGACGCCTTCTTTCATACAATGGATATATGCCTGATCTTTTCTATGCACCAAGTCAATTCTAATGAGTTCGGTAGATTAGAAGGTTGACGTAATGTAGTGTGCATTTTATACAAAAATAATCAATACAGGGATTAATGGATTCAAAGTAGAAGGCAGGTTGTATTTAAAGGTCCTATATACTATATTTTAAATATTAATATAGCAATATTGGTCTGAGATGCTGGTGTTCTAGTATGACATATGTTACGTATAGTGTTCTCACTAAATGTGGAAGGCCTATTGCACATCAGATTGATATTATAAGAAATTAGATACCAGTACCAATTATTTAACATAATCTTGTGATGGAAGAGCAAAGGCAATGCTGTACAGGTCCACATTTTCACTATTCCAGTTGCAATGGAAACAGAATGGGTGAACCTGCCATTGGGCCGTTCCTATAAACGTGCATGTCATCTGGGAAGTGCCATGGGCCATTATAGTCACAAGGGGTAAGGCTGAGTAATCATGGTATTATAGATGTATTCACTACACATCCTGACAGACCTTTTAATATACTGGACTCATAATGATACTAAAGCTACACACAGTGATCAGCAGTATTTCTGTTACAGTATAATTTGAAAGATGCATTTCAATAACTTTGAGTATTTTGTAATTTGAAAGAGATGAACCTTTACTTTGTAATAATTTAGTATTTTCAAAATGCCTTCACAGATAAAGAAGATGAAGCGTGTGTAAGACCAGAGACAACCCACAGCAAAGCTGAAATAGATATCTGTCACGTATGGGACACCAGAAGGGTGTTCTCTGGAGCTATACCCACTGATCAAACTCCTTCTTGCTCCATTTAACACACCCTCCCTTCAGCTCCGGTGAGACATTCTGGAATAATATTCCATCTACACTATTTTTATATTTTGTTGTTTTCAGTTAAAGTTTTGCATATATACATTCTACTTCCTGTTCTTTCTTCCTGTGAGTTCAAATCAACAGACCCTTGTAAACATTATACAAATCTGAATTTTACGACATTTTGTACACATTCAGAATGTTACAAGTTTATTTTCCTTTATTTTAACAATAGAGAATGTAATATGTATGCATTTTATTTTGATATACTTTCAGGCTCCAGTATTTTTTAAATGTATTATCATTGATATTTGAGGGTTATTTTGTATTTTGCAACAAAATGCATTTCAACATATCTTTCCCCATCTCTGCTTACATACACCAAATTTAACATCGGAACATTTAACATTTCCAAGGGCTTTATTGAGAACAATACGTAGGTAGTAGTAGATACATTTACTGGTCTGCACATTGTTTAATTACTCTCAAACCTTTCATCATTGAAAGAATGGGTAATAACCTCCCAAAACATTTATGCACAAAGGTTGTTGTGTTCTACTTCAGCACTTACTTAATACATCTAGGCCATTATGGATTACTTTAGGACCTGCAAATGTCTGTTCCATAAGAAAGAAGTTCAAAAAGCTTTCATGCTTGCTGCCCCCTTTATTGGAACCTACTTCAGGACTTAACTTAGTATTTCTTTCAGACCACTTGTATCAAACCTTAACAATATGTGTGTTTGTTGATACTATAACATTTGCATTTAGTCTTATTCAGGCTTTTACTGTATTAACTATTGTTCATTCTATGTTTGAATCCGTTATTTTATTCTCGGCCAAGACTGAAAGAGAGACTTTACCTGGTTAAATAAAGGTTAAATAAAAATGTATTCTCAATTAACTGTGAAAGCCTGGAAGCCAACAATGAACCATTACAAATGGCATCTGTGGAAAATGCTGCATGGATCAATCAATCATAAAATAAAGATCAAAGCTGGAGGTTGAAGGATTTCACACTTGAGGTTGCTGCCGTGGTACGGCAGAAGCAGGGACATGATTCATGTCAGGCTGTGAGCCAGGTGTGAATTTAAGCACTTGACATGAACCACATTTGTTAAAGCATGAGGGAGCAGTGGGTTTTTGCTGCCGGCTCCATTCCATACAGTATGCACAGATCCAAGTCCTAGTTTATTTGCCTCGTTGCCCTGTTTTCAGGCAGGGAGGAACATCACAGGCATGTCTGTGTACCCTCCCTGTCAAAGAAGCATCACCACTGGAGGACCTCCTTAAAAGAGACTGAAGTGAGCTGAAGCTGAACAGGAACATGTACTGTATTCTTAGCTCAGTGTAGCAGAATGTAACAACGCAGCACGACTCCTCTACAATACCAATATCACACTAAGGCAAACATGTCAAGAATGATCTTTACTTCAATTTATAAAATAAATTCTTAAAAGTAGTCCAACATGTTGTTACTCTATAATGTAGATGTTTTAAACAAATCATGGGGTTGATCATCTCCACCACTCTAGCTATAATTGATTGTATACAGTCCTGTAAGTTGCTTTAGTGTCTGCTAGAAAACTACACAGTAAAATGCCTTCCTACAGGAACAGAAATGGTTGAACATACAAGCTCGGCCCTTTTACACATCAAATTGCTAATACAATAATCCTGGGGGGGGGGTATTCCATGAAGCGAGCTAAGCGAGTAAGCCTATGATTATATTATATACTGTATGACTTATTTGCATTTAATTAAGATTGTCCTAGCCTATAGTTACTATAGCAACCTATCATCTCAATCTATACTGCAACCTTGCAGGCTTAATCTTAATTAAAGTGAAAAGTGAATCAGCATGACTTTCTCTGTTTGAAAGATACATTTCTTCTGTGATCAATGGTAAAACTTTAAATTCATTATATATTTACTAAACTAAACAACAATAAGGGTAACGCACCCATGATATATTTCAATTAGCACTTTATTAACATATTATTACTATTTGGAGTGCTTTCTTTTTTGATATTTCGAATAATTATTTGGTTTAAAAATCATAATCAAGTGAAATTTGAATTTTTGTTAAACAAGAATAGCCTACACTGAAATTGCTAAAACTGTATCTACAAAGTTTCTACACTGCAAAAACTATTATCTAACTTAGTGTGATTATCTTGTTTTTAGATTTAAAATCTAGTTGGACTTGTTTCTAATATAAATGGCTTATCTAGTGACTTAATTTAAGCAAGTGTGCACTTAATGTAAGAAATCTTACCAAGTGAATTTCACTTACAGTACTGACCTGGCAGCCAAATTACTTTGTTTTAAGCATAATCAAGCTCATAACTAATATATTTGCACTTATATTTGATAGAGCATTTTTTGCAGTGTAAATTAGTGCTTTAAGCAAGGTGTAGGAATAATAAGTGAGAGCATTTATTGCTGATGACCAAAAACTGCGTTGTTCAAAGAGGTAATGGTGTAACAGTGTCCTAACCCAATTACTGTAAGAAAAATAACACACCATTTACTAATCTACCCCAACACACTGCAACTACAGTAACAAGTCTAACATGTACTATTATGGAACTTAAATGCAACACAAATCACACACTGAGTACAAGCAACTATTGGAAAGGGTGGGGAGCTTCGCAGCATCGACTTGCCTTATTTATCACAAGCATGTTGCCTTTTCTACAGAATGGATACTCCTCATATCTCCAGAAGCTGTACTTGATAGGTGAAAAAACAGACACTCTCTCCTTGTTATTTTGAGACAAATTGTCAGTGATTATTTGATGTTCAACAATCATATCAGGGCTGTTTAATAAATACCTTGTGTATGTGTATAATACTTACTTGTCTGAGCCTGAATTAGCATTTGGTCCTGAATTACATGTCTGGAACATAGCCTTGATTGCATGGCCAAGCATATTCAAGTTAGACTTTTTTGTTAAGTTTTTGTTAATATTCTGGAATATTCCCCAGATCTAATGTGCTCTGAAAACGGCTTGAACAATCACAACAGTGCACATCTTAGTAAAACCAGACTGCAGTTTCCCTCCACAATAATCTGATGCTTCCCAGAGTAAAGTACACTGTCCATTTCCCTCAAACATCTCCCAATCAGGAGGAGGAGGCTCTCCAGACAAGACAGAGGCTTCTGTAGCATACTAAAGCTGGCTCTAACATGCAGCGCTTTGTGGTTACCATATCTGTTTGACATTTTGTTGTTCATTAGAATGCATGGGATGTTGGAGTTGAGACAGGTGCACTGGGTTGGATTTGCACCAAACAAAGAAACCAGCCCGTAACCTGCTTGTTTTGTTGTATTTATGTAGTTATGATTCATATGTAAAATGGCCCCGACTGCCATAGAGTAAGCACACTTAATAATATATAAGTGTTCATATGGCCAGGCTTGGCCTAATCCCCTTAACTATTATAGAAAGCATCAGAGACACAAAGTGACAGAAGATTAATCTATAAAGTTTTGTACACTGTGACTTTAATCTGTACATCCCTAAAGTACCCGCCGAAGGGGACTTTAGCACCCGTCGCTAAACACATGAAAAAATAGTGTTCTAAAAATAAAGCAACATAGACATGCTGCACATCCACTAAAAGAGAAAAAACTCAACTAAAAAGTTGAAAAACAAAAAAAGCTAGGGATGAAGTGGTTTTAAGGGCATTTATGAATGCAATTCGTATGGCATGCCAGCTTCACAGGCCTTTATGATCCAATCAGTTTCTGCCCAGCCTTGCTGTGACAAACTGCATTTGTATTGTAGATTTCACATAAAAAATAATATCCTCTTTGTGTAAGTTCTAAAAGTCTATATGATTTGGATCATAGGCAGCATACTCCTATAGGAAAAAACAAATATGTACTGTATTTGAATTATTCAAAATCTCGATGCTTGACCCAAACAAAAGATGTTGAGTGATACTGGAGGTGTACAATATCATGAGCCACCAAGATACATTTAATTTATTTAGATATTTCAATTTAATGAGGTTAGTGCTGAAGAATTCAACACTCAGGAATACTAGCGAATGTTTCTAAATAGATAATAAAGAAATACTACAGTATGTTGACTATGTTGACAAAATATTTTTCTTTACAATTCCTATAAGCCGACATGGCTAATGAAAATAAATATTCCACTAATATCTCTCCTTACATGCAGCGGCCCTGCATTATCTGTTAATATAAACACCCCCATGACATACAGCATGTCCAATTCTGCCACAGTATCTCTACGTAACTGAATTGAATATTCCTCCTTTCAAACTAATCACGTTGCTCCTGTGGACTCTCATTCTCGAGCTATTCTTTCTTTCGCACAGAGCATGCCTGTAAGCCAGATGCATATTCTGAATGAATATGAAATAATATGAAAATACCAGTCTGAAAATGCAACAAGGCCAACATTGAAATATCCTAACAAAATATATTAGGATCACATTTGGAATGTTGTCATATTCTGAATATCAGCAGAATATTAGTGTGCACAATCAGAATATATGATCTACTCAGTTACAGTTACAGTTTCAATGAAGTCCTTTAATCACTTGAACATTTCCATCCATGAATGGATTACATTTGTATTACAAAATCAATTTTATAGACAGTATCAGTATCACATAAAAAAAAACATGGGCGGTAAAAAAAATCGTTTTTCATCACAAACTGGGTTTTGCTTGAAATACTGTGAATTCCACTTACAGGTGAAAAGTACTGTAAGCATACGACCTCCCACATTAATGTCCCCATATCAAGTTAGCTCTCTGGTAGATACAGGTAGCAGGAACAGTACATCTTGCACTCTGTATGTACATATATTCTCAGCAAGGAGAGGGGTTGTCATTTTGTCTGTTGTTTTATTTATGGTAAATAGTAAATGACTGCATTTATATAGCGCTTTGATCCAATGCGCTTTACAGTATTATGCCTCACAGTCTCAAACACATTAATACGCCGATGGTGATTGCAAGGTGAGACAAACCACCGAGATCAGTTAGGGGTTAGGCTTCTTGCTCAAGGATGCTTACAGGTAGGTCAACAACAGGGCCCCCCTATTTAATTTTTTAAGGAAAATTAGAGTTATTTTTATATTCCAATTTCCATACAGCCCTAGCTAAACGGACTAATATGATGACTCCTATGCCCTCCCTCTCTCTCACTCTCTCTCTCTTTCTCTATCTCTGTCTCTTCTCAATATTTCTCCATGTTATTTGTTTGGACATCACCCTTGATTTCCATATGTTGCCTCTTCCATGTCACCATTTTGCTCAGTGTCAGTGAAGATGCTATGCAGATGGAAACAGTTGGGAATAAGAAGTGACATGAGAAATGAAGAGAGGGAGTTATTTGAAGAAGAGAAGAGAAAAGAGAAGAGAAGAGAAGAGAGAAGAGACATTCTGACCGATTATGCAGCAAGGGAGCTAACTCGTAGTGTACTAGTTCTGTATATAATACTACTACTACTACTACTACTACATACTGCAAAGGAACCATTGGGAACATTAACAAACCATTACCTGGCGAGGGTATTCTGGCATTGTTAACACCACATCCCAAATAGCCTTCTACCAGAAGTTTAAGTGTAAAGGATTTCAAGAATTTGCAGCATCTTTAGCAACATTAGCACTCAGTCCCATTCATCAAGGCTTCTGATGAACATCTTTAACCTGAGCCAATTTATTTTCACAACGCTCGTTTCACCCATAGTAATGACATACAATATGAATCCTTACCCGTCCTCTAAATATTGTCTCAGTGATGAGCAATGTCAGGCCTCGGGACTAGCTCCGAATGGTGTCAAAGGAAGGCAATAGCAATTGGAAAAGCATGCCAGGAGTAATTATACTACCACACATATGTTCTATTTGATATGATGGCACAATCTGTTTTTGGTACATTATCATAGGCAAACAAAGTACCTTTTATATGCATAGATGTTTGTGTGTGGGACTGTGCAATACATATGGAAAGCTAAGAGAGGCGGTGTAAATAGCAGCATCAAAGCATTCCGCTGCTCTGAGTCCAGAACATATGCTTACTGGGGAGACTTGGCCAAGGAGTTGTCCTCAAGACGTGCCAAGTTAGTGGACTCTGTAGTGGCAGACAGTACTATTTAGCTATTAAACAACAGGCAGAGGACAGTGTATCGCTAATGGAATCATGTGTCTCTCTATGGGCCATTGGATCTCACTCAAAGGCCAGAGCCTGCAGCAGAGCAACATTCAGACCCTCGTGTTCCTATGTCCTTTAGACTGTTTTGCTTGTGCCACAGTGACAGGCTATTCAAAACAAAGGACATTATTGCTGCTCAACATACTGTAGAAAAGATGTGCAATATTTCAACACCAGAAAGGCCAAAGCACTTAAACTACTCCGAGGTATATATCGTGATTGTAAGCAATGGACTTTTTTGTCAAGTTCACCA
Source organism: Typhlichthys subterraneus (assembly GCA_027564835.1). Taxonomy (NCBI): domain Eukaryota; kingdom Metazoa; phylum Chordata; class Actinopteri; order Percopsiformes; family Amblyopsidae; genus Typhlichthys; species Typhlichthys subterraneus. Next base: position 536 of record JAODUH010039209.1, on the reverse strand, counting down.
AATGTGACCTCGCAGCCCGTTATCCTACTGTATCTCTGTGTGTGCTGAAATAATTATCCAGTACTTCTTCACATCCCTGGCTCCATAGGAACATAAACAAAGTGGTGCAGACCACACACAACATTATGACACTGAGAGAGAGGTGCTTTTGTTTTGATTTGAGATCAAAGTTAGCAAGTGTTCTCAAGAATGACGGACTATACCTTTAATCGTCAACAGATGATTTCTTCAATTTACACCTGGAATTACTTTTAAAATAAATCTTAAAACACACCTTTTTAGTTTAGCATGCTCTCAAATCTCATATGTACAATTTAAGTTAATATAATAATTTATCCCCTCACTCGCGAACAAGACCCCGAGGTACTCCTTCACTTGGGGTAAGGACTCATTCCCCACCTGGAGTAGGCCTCCAGGTGTTGTTCGCGAGTGAGGGGACTTTGGAGCGAGAGATAGGCTGGAGAATCGGAGCAGCGGGAGCGGTATTGCAATCGCTTTACCGCACCTTTGTGACGAAAAGAGAGCTGAGCCGGAAG
>JAODUH010039188.1:0-20921 GCA_027564835.1 Typhlichthys subterraneus | reverse complement strand
TATATATATATATACACACAAACTCACATTTAAATTGTATACACATTTCATTAACAAAGGTAGATTACAAATGTTTGATAATGCCATTTCTGAATTTTAATTTCCAGGAATTCACATTAGAAATTAGTATTATATTTTAGATAAATAATGCTAAATGATAATGAAAAGATATAGCACAATCTTACATGTACATACTGTACACTTGAAGAGCATTGACTGCAATCTTACCATTCCAATGCAATTCCTCAGTATACTCCATATGCTGAAGTCATTCCTTGAAAACATAGGTGCTGGCAAGCTACTCCTGAGGAAATACCCATACATAAAGACATTTATACTATCATTATTAATTCAACTTCATATTATTAATTTTTAATATTAAGTGAAAATTTCACAGATGTTCCATTTGTTTAACAACATTATGTTTTACTTAAATTAATATAGTGCTCAGGCCACAACAAAAGTATTTTGTCCATACTGGGCAAAGGCCCAGAATGACACCATCTTGCATTAACACGTATGTGAGACTATTCAGCTTGTTGGTTCTGCCTCTGCCCGACTATTGCTCTCAACTCAATTGTCACTGAGATTATAGTCTGGAAACCCTGATTACGGTAGCGTTTGCACAGCCACCAGGATTGCGGACCAATCATGACCAGTGGGGGTGCGATGACGTTGAGGTCAGGTGTATTTCAAAATGGTGGTAGAGCTAGATGAAGCGATACAGTTTTTGCAACTGCAAATTAAAGGCTACCCAGTAGTTTAAAACTAAGCTACACCCAGTAGGAGACAAACATGAGCCCAGACAGGAATATTGGGTCTGGTTACACCAAGCTATATATACAGTAGAGTCAGTGTAGTAAATAATAATGGTAAATCGACGAAGTAGTGAAACATACTGGATGTTATCTGCGACCCAAAGTCACGCTTCAAGATAAAGTGTTCACAGTCGTGCTGAGTTCAGATTATTGCATTACACTGTGACCTCATCAAAGTTTAACAGCTGCAACAACACGTAGATCGGCCCTTTCAACGCAAGCCATTCTAATACCTCCACTAGGGCTGGCCATCTCTGAATTATTCACACTGAATTAAAAGGGCCCGAGGAGGCATACAAAAACCAGAACTAAATATCATGTCATAAGCACCAAAAGGGGTGTGCAGGTCCTCAAGGGAAATTAACTCCAATATCCCCTAGAAAATACATTAGAAGACAGCTATTAAAGAGGGGACACACCAATCCAAAAGCTACATTTTAATTACTATATTCATTAGATGGTAATCTGGTGGAGGGCGGATTATAGCACAGGTGCAACAGTGGCCCATTTAGAAAAACGTGGGTGCATGCCGCGCTACTAACCTGTGCTTTGTTGTTCCATTAGGAAGACCCTCCTCGTTGCTATGGTGATCCTCCTGTAACATGTTGGTGGCAGTGCTGCAATTACTGCCTAACAGGACAGGGCCTTCCTCTTCTTCCTCAAAGGAACGACTGGCCACTGTCTCAAAGCCGCTCAGCGAGTGCTCAGAGTCTGATTCTTGAGATAAATGGATATTTAAGAAGCACATTAAAGGCAGGTGACAGCAAAACCCTACTTAGCTCAAAGAAAATTCAGACGCATTCAATCATGACAAAATGTTATTCCGAACAACATTTTCTTTAAACAAAGATGTCTTTGTTTAAATTTACTGTATGTGACATGTGTGTTAAGATATGTTTACAACCCAATATCACCACCTTGTACTTCCAAAGGCCAGAGACGTCCATCAGGGGTGTGACATGACCCCTGGCTTACACCCACCCACCCACCCACACACACAGACACCCACCCACCCACCCAAGCCAACCTGGTTTAAAGCTGCAGCCACAACTCACCAGACAAAGCGTCGTAGAAGTCATCCTCGCTGAGGGCACTCCGTGGCGACGACCCCTTGACAACGGACTGCTCCAGTTCGTGATGCTCCGTGGCCAGTGTCTGCAGCGCTTCAGACAGGATCTTATTCTTCTCAACCTCCTGCTCCAATTTCACACTACGCACCTGAACCCATCAACACACACACAAACACACACACACACACACATATGTTAATACACCTGCCAAATGCATGCACCACAAATGGTAAGCATAGAACTCATATTTTATTAGAGTTGTATTGTTAAATGGAGAGGTCATTCAACACTTTGCCATATTTCAGTAAATTAATTTAGTAAAAATAAATGCTAAAATGTAATACGTCCACAGCTTTGTAAATACAGCCTCTACAGCAAGTCGGTAAATACACTGAATGATTCATCTACAATTAGATAATTTACAAGTACAATTACTGGAAATAAGGAGCAGTTAGGAGTTAGACATCTCTCCCAAGCCTTTGGCTAGCAGTCGACAAACATAACCACTAACTATCCTGCCACCTAAATGTGTTACATCACAAATATCACTGTGAAGGAAGAGGCAGCGCTTTAAAGCGCGAGCCATGCTTATCTGTGGCGGAAATAAGTGCCGTGAAGCTCGCCGTCTCAAATGACTTGGCTGAAACATTACACCATGGAATAGACGAGATCGAATAACAGTAACAGACTGGGATGTAAACAATTAGCCAAATCGCCAATTAGCCAACTGCTTGCTACTTTATATAAAAGTGAAGATTGATGCTCTTAACTGAAATATTGTTACAAGTATAGAGTATGCTATGCCATGAAGTGTAGAACAATGCTGCACAAGACAGAATCTACACAGCGGGGAGAGAGTAGGAATATGTGAGCCTACAAACGCTGAAGGAGAAAGAGAGCTACTCAACACTAGTGTATGCTTCCTGAGTTTCAAAAACCAATACAGTGTACACTGCATTTATTGTGGCTGCTACTAAAAGTCACTAATGATTGTCCACGTATGAAGGTAGTTGACGCGCGTGCTCAATATGCCCACAGACGACTTGTTTATAATATCTGTGTTTATTCTAACAAAGGTGATAATATTCTAATAATATAAACAGAGGCATATGAATGCTGCACTTAGATAACTGAGGTCAAAATTGTGCGCTCATCTCTGGTCACCACCATGGGTACCTGGAGAGCTCAGCTAAATGCCATACAACAACCCATACACCACCCTGTGGTCAAAAGAATACCAAAAAGAAAACAAATCATACAACCATACAAACTCAACATACATAATGGCTGTAAGAGTATTTGTAATGCTGTATTCCACCACAAGGGCAATTCCATTTTTTTGTTGTAAAAATTTGACACATACCCCCTCTTGTCTGGAGACCAGGCTGAGACAGATGTTTAGATTAGAGCAGGTCTGGCCTGATAACTCACACACCTCCTGGAGTTTCTGCAGTATAGTAGATGGAAACCCTGAGGCAATAAGAAGGACACATCAATGAGGAGTGGCAAATCTATTATTCAATCATTCTACACTATAGAATGCTTAAAACAGGTGCATCATATTTAACTTTACTAAGCAGAAGATGTGCCATTGTATTCATTATATTTATTGTTCTGGAAAAATAGTATTACAATCAAAGCAAATGGTTTAGTGGTTAAATTATATACCTACTTTAGATTTCCAATACATACAACTCCATGCTTTACTTAATAATGCTTTGGCAAGACATCCTACTAGTTCACTTCGAGTATTGAGGTTCTATTAAATGCTACATCATTCAAAAGAGGTTTACTGTCTGCAAGGTTGTCGTCTTTCACCATGGAGAGGAAAGCTGCCACCTCTTTCTCCAGTCGTTTACGGCTCAACACAGCTGACTGAGAGAGAGAGAGAGAGAGAGAGAGAGAGAGAGAGAGAGAGAGAGAGAGAGAGAGATATTTAATCAGAATGAACTAGGCTATTTTTTTGGTAGTGGGGTGAGGGATGGAGGTACGGTATTTGTGTGATTTTAATACGGGCTGTTATTACCACCACCTGTAGTGACTCTGTAAGCTCTTCCAGGCAAACCGCATCATCTTCTTCTTCTTCACTGCCCTGGTCTTGAGAGCAGTAGTGTGTGCTGTAAGCAGCATGCTCCTCCAGGGCATCAAGCCATGCCTGTGAGACGATAGCATGCTCTGACACACAATGCTATGACAATCATCTAGAAAAGGTTTAGCAGCTAACCGCTCCATCGGAGATGGCATCTGACACTGTGGCCCGAACACGTCTTACTTTTCTCGTTGTCGCCGTGCCGTTTTTAGGCAATACTTTGAAGTGATGAACGCTGTAATCAAAACACTTGAGTGTGAAAAAGCAGTCATCTTTGGCTTTGATCTGAGAAGTCAAATAAAGATGGGAAGAAGGGGTCTGAATTACAGTATTTCAGGGCATTAGAGGAATCCCACTGGAATCCTGATCAGATTAGCACAAGTATTATGTAATTTCAGGTACACTCCATAACTACATTACAGCGCCCCAGAGTCCCAAATGTCCACCCCAGCTCACTCTGAATACACACCCATGTAATCGGAGGAGCCCGATTACAAATATGTAATTTAGCAGATTATCTTATCCAAAAAGACGCACAGTGAGTACAATTTACAATATACAAGTATTAAAGATTAGGGAGAGGTTCGGCATGGATCAACCTTTCATTTGGGAGACAACAGCCCTAACCACTGGACTAGCCTGCCCCCCCCACCCCACCCCACCCCCTGTAGTGCTCCACTGGGGGAGTAATAGAGGGGGATACTCAGCAGCACACAGTAATGGAAGGGAAATGCACTCAAATGAAAAGAACAATGTTTTTGTAGAACCCGTTTTAACTTCAAGGGGGATTCCGGAGGGAAATATATTCAGGAGTGTTACATTAAATGTTAAACTAATAAAACACAAATGCTCAAATAGAACAGAAATCTCTCTTGCTTACCAAACACTGAGCCTGTGTTAGGGACTTAGAGCCTTGCCTTTGAATATTGGCAACTGCATCTGACCTTTGGAGAGAAAGAATAACACAGAGTGACCAATACAGAAAAAGGAAAAGTGAGGGGGGTTGTTTGAGAGACCACTTCACAGTAGACCAGTGACTTGGGAAATACACCAATCCAAAATCCACCTGGGTAAGGGCCCAGATCAAAGATCAAAACCAGTCTTCCAGTTATAGCTATGTTTGGGTTTTTCCTCATTGGTGTGCTGATGTGCTTAACACATGCACCTGAATATAAATTAAGTCATTACAAAACCCACCCAAATTGCCTCCTACATTATACACAAAGGATTTGTGTTTTGTGGGTATTAAGCAGCCTCGTGATACCATCCTGATCTTCCGACCTCCAAATTCATTTTGCCGAAAAAATAAGTCTGGAACCCCTCAATTCAAAAGCATTTGTCATAAAGGCGGCATTAATACATTTAAATCAAACGTCCTTATGATTGGACCACCTTCCTTAACCTCACCCAATCAATGTGTTTAAAATCAGCCAGAGTGCCAGTGGAAACTGAAACGTACAAAATACATTGTTGTCATCATCTTGGGGAAAATATAATTTGGCTGCCGATTGGCAGCTTTTTCATTGTGGGCTTCCAGACCGATATTCGCAACAAAATTAAATTGAAGTTCAGTCTGCGTTTGGTATTAAACACTCCAGTTGTGATATAATATGAATGAACAAGCAGCTCCTAACCTAACATGCCAGATATCTATGTCTGTTAGACACAACCATCTGGGGAGCCGTCCATTTAAAAAAGGGCACACAAACGTGTGAATCAGCGAAGCCTGTTGTCAAATCCATTCTTGCAGTAAAAAAGCCGGGAGAAGAGTGAAAAAATATTTTCCATTTTTTCCCCCAAAGCTTTTGCTCAAACTGATGCATCACCTACATTCTACTACACCTACTTTGGTAGGGCCCATCGCTGTTTTTTCCCGAATGGTTTTCAAGTTGTATTTAGTCACACCTCAACCACGGCCGTAGCGGATTGGACACACTAGGTTTACTGGCCTGAAACACAACCATTTCCAAGCGCTCCAGACTAATTGTCGAGGCAAAGTTCAACTGAAGATCGTGAAATCCGGATGGTCTTTAGAGGCTAAGCAGCACAAGAGACAGAGGGGTACCTACTGTTTTGAATACCAGGATATAACTCCGTCCTGAAGGACGACCCAGTAGGACCGCCAACGGAAAAACCTAGAGCTCTGTGGGATACATTTGAATAAAATGAGTGGTCTCCATTTCAGTATCACTACATTAATGTTTACGGTATTTTGATTTAACATGTATTGGTTCGGGATCCACCTTCCACAGGGGACCTTCAAACATCTTGACGTGACGTGCCGTACCCTGTAAAAGGCATAAAGACTTAGATGAAAGAGACAAATCAAACTTAATGTGAAATAATATTGTCAGTTCACTCACTCGATGAACATTTCCCTCCAAGACTTGCTTCATCTCAGAATCACTGGCTAGATCAAAAACTGTCTGACCTGCGGAATATTGACACAACAGAACACTGTTATAACACTGGCAAATAACAATGGCTATTTTCGCTACAACTGCTGTGAAGCACGTTTTAACTTCCTGCAACTGAATTTTGTTGCTAAGCAGTAATGATATCTAGGTACCCATCCTGTCACAAATTAAGGTAACCTATTCCTGTCTCCCGGATATATCAGAGGCAGGCCGTGCTTGCAGGCACCACCGACATAAAATAACATTGCGGCAGGAAATCACAGCTGTGGCTCCACCACATATCAGATCTCAGGGAAAATAACCTGTGAGCACAGATGCTTTGAAGAATATTGTCCACCATTACCCCTTACTTGGCATACATGTTAGTAGCAAAGGCCATAAATGGCATGCTTCGAGTTTCAACATGACTGGGAAGACGTTATTGGATGGATGACTTTGAAATGTACCATTCTTGTTCTTAATGTTCGGACTGGCTCCGCTCTTAAGTAGCTTCAGCGCGCACTGTTTCTGATCACGGTAAGCAGCACAGTGTAGCGGGGTGTTCCCCAGGAGATCAGTGCAGTGGAGGTCTGGTGGTTTCTTCCTGTTGAGCTGTATTTTTGATGGATTAATTAAATGGATAAATTAACCTCAGTCAATAGAATATGCTAACGGCATTCACTCCTACTGACAATAGCAGAGGTATAGCCGCAAACGTGCAGACACTGGTGCCATGTGATGATGACTACAGGAATGGGCCCCTCCCAAGTGTGTACTAACCAGTCGTGTTAGCGCTGATAGATCTCCCTCCCTTGCTGCATCCAAAAGTTTTTCCTCCAGTTTTCTCTCCTCTGTTCTCTCGGCCGCTAAAGTCAAAAAGATGACACGGCTTGGAAGGTTGTACAGGAATTCATGTGCTAATTAAGCTTTGATGCAGTAGAAAGTAAACCGCACATCTCTGTCGGTTTTCAAAGCTGTGGGACAGGACCCTCTGAAGGGTCACAAGCAAGGACGTCGGCAGATTTATTTTATGGGGGATTTAACAAAAGGCCACCGTGTGCGCAGATTAGACAACACACCATGCGCATGTATGATCAACTATATAGGACAACTGACAATGTTTTTGTTCCCATAAGAAAAAGGTTATTAAATAGTTTCATAAGGATAGTGTCATGTTTATATTAGCATTGGGAAGTACAGTTTATCTCACATACTGTATATTGGAACAATTTCTAGATTAAAACATGCATAAAACGCTATAATTCAACACAGTATGTTAAAACGTATAGTGATACATGCATAGTGGCTATCTGTTTAATGGCTAATCCATGCAGCATTTGACCCTAGGGGGACTCTGTAGTATTCTTTTCAGCTTGTGGAACTACCTAGCAAATTATATATTGTACGGTAGTAGCAAACATATCCCTCTCTCTCTCTCAGCCCCGCCATTTCCCCCCAGAGATACTCGGTTTCAGTGTGATTTATCTTAATTTAAGTTGCACGTTTGAACTATAATGTTGGTCTAGTGTCAGGAAATGGCAATTTTGTTTGTAGTATAAATGTTTTATCAACAGGACACGATTACAGATAGTCCTGCATATTATTTATCCCAACCGTATTAATTAATTTGATGTTATCAGCACTATAACATATGTCCCTTGTAGAGGCATTGTCCATCTATCTATGAATCTCTAGCAATGTCTCTGGTTTTAAGGTACTTTTATGGGCATGTCATTGCCTTTAAAATAATGTGCAGTAGTTCCCAGTAGTTTATGCCAAATATTTGTATTCCACTATGCTATGCCACTTGAAAGTAGTGCAATACTCTGGCGAGGGGAGCACCATATTACCATAACGTTCTCATAATGCCACACACACACACACACACACACACACACACACACGCTCACCTTCTAACATGCTTCTGATCTCCACTTTTTGGGTGACATCTTTAGGTATCTGCGCTGTCCCATTGATGACAGTAGCACATGCATCAAAGTGTAGCAGCAGCATGACAACCTCCTATCAAGTCATGATTAATCCATGATTGAATGTGTGTTGAAATCAGTGGGTGAACAATCACATGCACAATATCAGACCATATGCAAGATGCAAAGTGACTATGCTAATTGAATAAATGCCAAGGTACCTTTCTCCCAGTGAAGGCAGCTTTGTGCAAGGGCGTGTCTCCCACGTTATTGGGCAAGTTAACATCTGCTCCTGCCTACAGAAAGCCACATACAAACTTACCAAATCCCCATGCACGAAACAATAAAAACATGCATTCACTTTCATTCAGGGGGCGTCGTACCTTAAGCAACTCCTCCACTACAGCTTTGTGTCCAAAGTAACAGGCCAAATGAAGAGGAGTCCATCCCAGGTTAGACTTACTCTTTCCTGGTGAAATGTTAACAATAAATATACTAATTTAGCTGAGATTACTATTTTATTCATACTGGGTTAAGTTGTGTTTACCTTTGCAGTTGATGTTCATTTGAGTCTCATCCCTGATCATTGACATGAGAAGCCTCTTAATACCAAGCAGGTCTCCATTCCTTGCATGGTGCAGGAACTGTTCCTCAGGATCTAGTTCCTCCATAGGCACCTTAAAAATACTTTTAAAAAAGAGAAGAAGAAATGGGGAAAAGCTTTCACATTTTTAATGTTCCAAAGGAGGTTATCCACACAACAGATCATTTCATTTTAATTATAGTCAAATATAAATTGCCTAAATTAAAATAATTTCAAAAACATTTATATTTTCGAGATTATAGCCTGACTTTAATGGCGCTCTATATTGGGGGTGTTCTAATTTTTTTAAATGGACAATCAACGTTTTATGTAAACATAAAATAATAATTGCATGCTACACTAGTGAAGTCATATTAGTCATGCTCTAGTCCAAACACATTATCTCTAATTGCATAACAGTTAAGGCATTGTTTTTGTCAGCAGACAGTGGAATTAAAACATTTTTAAAGCTGTGGAGGTGGAGTAGGAAATGAAAAGAAATTCTGGTCAGCAGACAAGACTTGCAGGAAGTCTTTAGCATCGACAGTAGCATACATTTCTCACATGACAATATTGTGAAAACCAAATGACTAAAATTGAGCCAAAGAAGTAGCTACCAGAATAACTTTAATAAATATGATACAGAAAAGTTTGCTCAGCTGTAAACATAAATTTAGAGCTAACTTAACTGGTAACTCAGTTTGCATCAACATCAATAAGATGTATAAGTATTATTCAGCATAATGCATAATGTGTTGTCTTAATTTAATCATAAATCCTTATTATCTTGAACCCTAATTTAGTGTTGCGCAATAAGGCATTAGTGTGATAGGAATGCATCGTGTCTTGTGACTTGACAGCCTTCCAAATTGGATAGACACAGGTCTAATCCAAGAGCCACACATATTCTTTTAAATGCACACTTCTAATTATTGTGAATAACGTGATTTCGATTTATAAAAAAGCATCATTAATTGTCCTGGTAAGAACGAAATAAAACACCCGAAATTTGTTTAGCTTGTAGCCTACGTTACAATATCCAAATTGAAAATAATGATATCTGTATGTTAAATAGTTTGTCCTGAATTTACTAACTTGATCGCAGGATACTTTAGATTTCTGATAGAACATCGTTTTTACATCCCTTTGGTGAAGAATGTACTATAGTCGGCATGTGATTGTAGTCCCGATCTACGTTGCCAAGTCAGGCTGCAACCTTGTCTTATTGTCTAATTCAGAAATGTAACTCAATTAGGCTACAATAGCAGGCTACACAACCTTGGGCGATAGGCTACATCTAATCTAAACAATAATCAAAAGCATATTTTAACACAAAGGTAACTGGAGGAAAGCCTACCTGTCTCACGCACATCTGTTTACACTGTGATCAGCTGATCACCGGCATGTAGCACTTCCTTGAATCAGTAATGTTTGTCAAAATAAAAGCATCGATTTTTGGCATATAGTCTCATAGAAAGAAAAATACTGTAGGTTATGCCAGTATATGACTAATTGCGACAATGTTTGAAATATTTAAGACACAATTTATTGTTTGTAATACGTGAGTCGGAAACATGATTAGGTTCTACATCTTATGAAAGACACAGATATTAATTTGAAATTCGGTTGACACTGAGAGTACAACTAATGTACCTAAATAAATAACCCTGGAAGTAGTATCCTACCCTGCTCTATGTGATACACGATGATTGTTGCTTTGAAATGACTTTAAAAACACAAGTTTTGTTTTTAAAATATATTTCAGTGATGTTATCTTGACAGTCATTAGGCCTACATGGCAGACATAACTTCAGGGAATGTAGGGGATCTTCAGTCTCAAGTAAGCTGTCTCGTTACAAATATGTATAATAGATTATGTGCTGTTATCTTGACATAGGCAAAATAAATCGGCTACGGGTAAATGAATGGCAGACATTGCCTAACCTCAGGCTCGTGTTGTGTCCAGTCGTTCAGAACCGATATTGTGCAAACTCTGTTCAGTATGGCTACTGAATCAGTTAATTACAGAATGACGACATACTGTAATGTGTAATCTATAATGATAAACAACAGTTAATTGTTTGTATTTTAGAAGAATACTGAATATATGTTTCAGTGTTTGTATATGTATATGTATATGTGTTTGTAATTAATGTTATTCATTCTACTGTGATTAAGTTACCGGTATCTTCTTTAATATAATATTTGTTTGTTTTGTACAATTTAGATGGAAGAAGTTGAGGCACTTTCTGCCATATATGGTGATGAATGGTGTGTAATTGATGAAGCCTCTCGAATATTTTGCATCAAAATATCCAATCAACAGGAGGAACCTAAATTGACTGCATGTCTTCAGGTAAAATACATGTTATCTTTCAATTACTTTATGCTATTCATGTCAACTACTAGGCTACTACAGTCTGTCAACATTACAGTGGCAATTACATTTGGAATTACCTGGATTTTTGTATTAATGTTAATTACTAATTAATTTGGTATGAACTACTTCTAATAATAAACAAAAACATTTCTTTCAAGCTAAAAACACAACATAATTAACTTTTTGTGTATTTATGAACACATGTCATTAAGATAAGATTCACAGTTGATATCAACAATTCACATATGTAGGATTTGCAGTATTGCAGCCTGAGCTCTTGCTGTGCTCTTCAGAATGCCGCCCACTCATATAGGGGCTAGCAATAGCATTGAAATATATCCATTTGTAGACACTGTGTGGACACAAAAGTCTTTATACAGGCTTTTGTAGCCTTTGTTCTTAACATTGGTTATAGGTACTGGATAGAGGCCATTGCTGCTAGCTTTGACCAGTTAAGGGTTCACATACAGTACATTTGTCAGCATCTACTGACAAAACTGTGAATGCTTACAACAATTATTGTGTGTTGTTCAGTAGTTGTATCAGAGTGGGCTTCTCCATAATTCTAACTTAGATGAAGATCAGACCACATTGTATGAGGAATTATTACAGTTAATCATGGCAAGCAAAAATTATTTGTTGCTGTGGTGCCTAATCAATTGTAATTTGCATTTGAATGATCAGATAATTCTTCCAATTGATTATCCAAGTGCAGCACCACCTATATATCAAATAAAGTAAGTTACGAAAGTATTTTCTAATTCATAGAAAGACCTCAATAAATTTACTGAATTGCTAATTAATGTATCCATTTGTAGCGCAGCATGGCTGAGAGGTTCTGCAAGAGTAAAATTGGCTAACAGCCTTGAGGACCTGTATGTGTAAGTGTAGGCTATATAACAAACAAGTGTGATTATTGTGTTCACCATTGTTTTTTTTTTACACTGTATGCCCTCACAACACATTCATACTTCAACAGAGAACATGCTGGGGACAGTATCCTCTACCTCTGGGTAGAGAAGATTAGAGAGTTTCTTGTGGAAAAATCTCACTTGGAAACAGGTAAAGTGAATATAATTGGCTTAACGCAACCAAACATACTTCTATTTAATGTAATTATCTAAAATGGCATTTGACATATAACAATACAAACAAAACGTCCTGTATTATAAACCTTTGATCAGCGTGTGTTTATAATACTGGATACAGTAACTGACTATGAGTTTATTGCAGTCCAATAAAGCACAGGACATAAACCAGGTGTTGTCACATTTCTTGGATTAGTGCCCCTCCCGCCAAAACAAAAAAACCTCATACCAGCATCTTTTGCTGCCCCCCATGAGCAAACACCACCTTCTCCACCAATGTCAACACCACCAGGCTATGGACTGCTGCCCCACCACATTATCAGGTGTCTGCTCAAGACGTAGCAGAGGACACTGCATCACTGCACTTCTGTAATTAAATGGAACACATTAACACTAAACTAAGGTTTGTTCCAAACTGGAACAAACTAAGGCATCTGGTTGAATGCTAATTCTGATGAAGACTTTTTGCGCTAACAACTGAGTGATTGGTGGTGGTGAGTGACTAATAAAGCCCACCATTCACTAAATTCCCAAAGACCCTCTCTCTGCTGCCACCACCTGACATTCTCCTAATGCCTACTTGGGGACTGTACCACCCATCTGAGAAATGCTCATTTAAATTAATGTGGAATAATAACTATTGGCTCTGATATAATTTATTCATCAGCAGAAGGCAATATTATAACTGAGAAATTTCATACATTCTAATATTCTTCCCTAACTCATGTAATTTGTGTTTACTGTTAAAGTTCTGCTAGCTTATTGTGCTTATTGTGTTTTAGTATTTGAGGTAACAATGGTTACTATAATAAAATGACCACAAAGACCTGTTTGGGCTGTACAAAGACGCTATGCACCATGTCCAACTTTGAGTGACTGAAGTGAATTAAGATCAGTATCTAAGTAATGACTTATATACTCTGACAAAACCTTTATCACCCATTAAGGGGTAAAATGTGGCAAAATTAGACACGTTGGACATGATTTAATTAGATTTTTGTTGAGGAGTTTCTTTTGTTGTCTTGTTATATGAGCCAAAGTATTTATCAATGCTTCTTTTTAGAAAACAGGAACAACATGTTAACACCAATGAAGCAGGTCATTCACAGATATAAGATAGGCACAGTTCAACCTAAAAGAATAGAGAGCAATAATGCTTTTTCATGGATGTGTGTATATGTAAAGGCACGTATACTTTATTTATTTGTGTATTATAATATAACTTGTAATTCCATGGCTATATGCTATCTCATTTGCTTAAATGGCTTTAGATAAATGTATCATATTTTAATAGTGAAAGTTGTTATTCAGAGTCTGATTGCATTACTGTTTATTCAGAGTCTGCATTACTGTTGTTCATTAAAACCCTAACATTAACCTTAATAGCCTTATAGTCAGCTATTGCAAGCTAAATGTTAGCAAATACACTTTGCTTGCTTGTCAAATTCAACAAATAACTCCTCGCATTTTGCTAGCTTACGGTTCTCTGTGCGTGTTGAACAATTTAAATAGTACTTTTACACAGCCCTGGCTCCGTAAATATTAACATAAACAACGTAAAGAACACCTCTTGTACCAACCAAGCCATAGCATTATGCTTTGCTTCAAAATGCATTTCGACGAGGCGAATGAGTATGAGGCGTCATTGCGGAGGACAGTACATACTGTTTTGATTTAAGATCAATAAGTAATCAATAATGACTGACCCTGCCTGCCGGTCATGTAATTGCATAAGTTGCTTAACATTACTTTGATTGGGTTGTGCACATTAAGGGTTTATTTATTGTTTTATTATCATAATATGTATCATTACAGAAGATCCATTGACAGAAGATCCACTGACAGAAAGCATGACAACTGAAGAAGATGTGGATGATGAGGATATACAGAATTTTGGCTATCTTAAGCAGAACACAGAAAATTCACATCTCTTCATGAATTGTGACACTGGTATGACCTCATCCTTGTACCCTTCAAATAGGAATAACACATAGTTATCACCTTTTTCAATTATGTCAGTGCAAGTCCAGTACTATTTAAATGCAGCGTATTTCTGTTTTCTAAAATGGAATGTATTCATTGATTCATTGCTAACGCCATGTGTCAAGCTAGCCTGGGAATCAGCCTGAATTACCATTTGGGCATTTTAGGGACACCTTTATCCACAGCAACTTACTAAGGAGAAGATGCGGGTTGGGCATCTTGCTCAAATATGCAGGTCAACCGAGAATGTTGTTGATTGAACCCATGACCTTTCAGGTGGAAGTCGCTGACCACCGTATCAGCTGCCCCGACAATAAAAGACCTTCAGAAATATTTTGAAAGTGGGCGGGGCATCAGTCAGTAACTGGTCTCAATCATTGGTACTGTCTGTTCATTCTCTTGTAGATGAGGTTCCTCCAATAAAACATGGAATGACGATCACAGACAGACGTAGTACCTTCCAGCCTCACCTCGCATCCGTGGTAGCTCCCAATCAGGTGCAGTGCTAGCATTAGCACGTGGATTAATTCATTATGTAACCCTTGAAAATACTGCATGTCTTCGGCACACACATAGTAACTTAACTAGACACACATTGAAATTTGTATTTACAATGTGAGAAATGCTTTAGCTGAGAACATAATCACTGTGTATTTCCCAGGACAATTTAAGCACATTTCGTGCTTTAATACTCTGGCACTGTCTTTAGTATTTTGTGCAGTATGGGTATATTTACTATTCTAATTCGCCCCCCAGAGAAACATCCTCAGGACTGTTTCCTTCCTTTTTAAATGTATTTCAGTCTAATTACTAATAGCTTCCATCTGCTATGAAGTGCTATTTGGACAAGCATAATTACTGGTGGTGCCTTCCTCTAGTGGGGCACATGACCTGACTAAATCGAAACGTGTTATTACACAATGCATGCAACAGTTTAAAGACCTTGTCACACATGCCACCTTAAGAAGGCATTTCCATATTCAGCTAATATGCATGATCCTGGACATTCCTTACATGGTAAACAAAAGCAGAAACATGTAATTTAACCAATTCACCAACACACAAGGGGCTTCATTGTCAATTAACTAGAGATTGACTGTTTTATCTGCTCACCCAAAATATAAAATATATTTGTAAATGTTCCAGGAGTCGTTAAAACTATTATTGGACATTTAACCCAGATCCACCTGTTGGCCAGAGCCAATAATCATTATGGATTTGTGGACAATGTAATATGAAAAACTAATGAACAACATTGCTCATAAGTTTTTAATATTACATTTTCCACAAAGGCATTCTGGATTTGTATGCACAAGCCCATAATGAATATGGCACAATACTGCAGTTAGATGCAGTCTTGGCACTGCATGGCCAGTGAGCATTACAGTAGTTGAAATTGAACATGTATGCATAAGAGCTTGGATTACTTAGATTACAGTAGGTTAATTTCTTTTATTTTAATAATGTGTAGTGATGTGTAATAATAATGTATAATTTTTTACAGGTTAAAATGGTTTTAGACAAGCTGTATGAAAACAAGAAGATTGCCAATGCTACACATAATATTTTTGCATACAGGTCAGGTAATATTTGATGCCCAGTGAGTTTTAAACACACACACACACACACACACACACACACACACACACACACACACACACACACACACACACACACACCATGCTAATCGCTTAAGTTGCTGTGTGTTCAGTTATTATATTTGTGCCATTTAAGAATATTATATACAGCCTCTGCAATAGATCAGTTTTTCCCCCAGTGCATGAGGCTATAACCAAAGGTCACATGTAGAAAAAAGGAAACCGGTGGTCAAAAAATATCTTGTATCGACCAAGAGCTGCTTATGCAGTACCTGGGCGGCCGTTACTCACATAGGAAGGCATGTTGACATTTAGGCCACTTTAAAAGTTTCCTGTGAAGAAGCTGCCAGGCCTCGGTGTCATTCTTGGACATAAACGTCAAAAATGTTCCCTCACCTAATGCCAGCCTATTATAACTCTTGTTGTTGCAGAATCTACTGTGAGGACAAGCGGAGCTTCTTGCAAGACTGTGAAGATGATGGGGAGACGGCTGCAGGAGGCAGATTGCTTCATGTGATGCAGGTGATGAAATGTCCACATAATGTTCAGCCAGTTCAGCTCCAACCTGTTTTTAAAAGCCCAACTCAAGAGCAGTGCACTGTGGCCCTCTGTTCGGTGACATTTCAGTCAAGAGTGCTTGAACCTTTGATTAACAGCTCTAACCACAAGGCCTTCCAGCCAACCACTTTGCCACCTGTACACCTATAAAAATTACACTAGTTTTAAATGAGCACATAATACAATGTCTTCTGTTGTCTTTCTCTAAAGTGATCTTGAACTTGAAACTAAATCCTTATATAGCTTATAGCTGTATAGTGTCCTTATGAGTCAACATACTGTACAGTACTGATACTGGAAAAGAAACATGTAATCTGTATTTATTTATTTTTTTCAACTCACTGTGCTACTGGTTGAAACCTTGTGTAGCGACATTTGGCCCAAAAAAGGAGTGTACCTACTTAAAATAATGTACAAGGACCAAAGGAATATTTAATCTGGAATGACAATTTACAGTATGGAGTATTGAACAAAAATATCTGTATATCAGTGAAGATTACATATTTCAATGCCATAATTGCTTTTGGCAGTTCAACATGAGGAAAAGACAACAAAAAGATGGCACCTGTGTTTATGCTTTCCGTGTTCCGGTATGTTAAGTGATAGTAGGTGTGTTCATTCTGCACACTGATAGGAGGATATAGGCACGTTCCTTTCATCAAACTCACCAGAGATTTGATACCACAATGTATTCTTATTATTACTTTTTTTATTTCGCACATCAAATAGGCACTTGTCACTTGTTTGTTTGGTCAGATGGCAACGTGATTCACTCACACACCCACATCACACTAAGGCACGCAAACAACACACACGTTTATTTACCCATGGCATTCTCTGAAAACCATGGTGAGGTTTGGGAGAGCAAGCTGTTGTCAAAGCTCAATTGTTTGGTTTAGCCGTACTGTCAGACTCAATACCAGCTCAATACCAGTGGGTGCTGCTGACTTTTGCTACAAAGATCACAAACAGTCCAGACGACCCATCTCCAAGTTAATTGAGTACATTTGATCATAGAGTAAATGCAGATAGTATATTTCAATATGCAAAAGAGCATTGGATCCCATGTGGTATGCCATGTGTGTTTTTTTTTAGTCAAGATGACAATGTAGTTCCACCAAAATTGTAGTGGAACCATTTGTATACTTACATTACGTAGGCACATAACTATTGCCTATATGATACATTATCTTCATTTGTTAAACACATCTGTTGATGTTAATCCACCATTACAAAAACGTTTGTTTTGTGTCGAAACTTAGAAGGCACCCCTCCACGTACAGTCACACACGCTATTCCTGCACTGTTGTGTTTTTGGAAACGTAGACAGTGAGCTGCTAGGAAAATGAGGTACCGTACACCACAATAAAGGAGTTTATCTTTTTATCATGTGAATCAGCATAGGGGCATAGGCAATGGTTCCTGCAGGTGACTGTCCTAACGAGCAGGCTGATTGCATTAGGTACTCTGTCTTCCTGACCATGCTTTTGGGTAGCATTCTGATTAATCTACCATCCATCTCTGCTCTCAACACACTGAGTCATTTACATTAATCTCCTCTTATCTCCGTCCTTTTCTTCCCCAGCAATTTGAGCTTTATTCATCTGGGGTGATGAATAGGAAGTGCAAAGTAATGAATTAAAAAGACTGTTATAAATGGGGCCAGCATGCAGAGAATGATGCTTACCCCGCCCCTTATCCTCCAGATTGCACTTCTGTGTGTCATTCAGAGTTTGTGTGTTGAAAGCCTCTGACTGACAACTGGTGTCTTGAGTCAGACATGCACTGTGAGGACACGTTTCTCTGCAACACATCTGGTGTGAATGGCTGTTGGCCTGGTGGAGAATAGACGTCAAGCAGTGAAGTTTCTTTTCCCCACTAACTCCTTCTCTCTCCCATCCACCTTCTTTGTTTCTCTCTTTCTCTCTCACTTTAAAGACTCATAAATGCATGTGAGAAAACAACAACCAGTCACTCTGTTTACCCCGCCACAGATTCTGGATGTGCGTAATGTCATGGTAGTGGTGTCTCGCTGGTACGGTGGAATTTTATTGGGCCCAGACCGCTTCAAGCACATCAACAACTGTGCTAGGAACATCTTGGCACAGGAAGGCTACATATCTGCCATGGTGAGATGCTGTCTGGGTCTCTGATAAGGGGAAATTTGTATATCCTTCTGCAGCAGCAGGAACCACTCAAAAATAGATTACTGGAGTAACAGAAATCTTTTATTTTAGCTGTGCTCAGGAGAATACATACATACACAAGGTATTCAGTTAGTAATGTAATGACTCAGCAAATTCAGTGGTTGTGAAACTAGAGGGTATATGGCTGATCAGACGTCTGACCTTTTCACACTTATGTATCTAAGAGTTCAGAAAAAGGGCAATACCCAAAAAAAAAGGGATTCACTTGCATTCAGATGTATTCACTTTCTTTTAGCAGTAAAGTTTAGATATGCGCAACATTCATGGCACATAAAAGTTACAGTTACAGAATCTTAAGCCATAGCGATATGAATGTATTTATCCATCTCAGAATGCTTTCATGTAGTGCTCTCGCACATGAAAAATGCTATTTTGTCCTTGGTTGTTTTCCAGGTTTGCCAAGCCTGTTATATACATAGAAGCATAGATGCAGGATAGTCTAGTGGGCTGGGTGCTCAGCACCCAGTGGTAAGGTCATGAGTTCAAAGCCTGGCGTTGGCCTATCTGTAAGCATCCTTGAGCAAGATTGCTAACCCCTATATGCACCTGGTAATTTTACTCGCTGTATGCCACTTTAGATAAAGGTATCTGCTAAATTATGTTATTTTATATAGCACATTATCAATCAACACATTTTTGATCCCGAGAAATATATTGGGAATGATGCAATGGAGTATTATTAATGTACATACAACGATATTCTGCCTGACCTATTGTTTGGTTTGGTCTGGTCTGGCTTGTGTACTTGGGTAGTTCTATTCATCCATGGCTGTTACATTATGGATATTAGTCATTCTGAAGTGTCTGTGTACATGCCATAGAGATCAAACACTTTCTCATTGCATTATGGTAGGGGCTATGCTCTTTGAAGCATGCTTTGTCTGCTTCCAAGTCATTCCATTGATAACATGATTTCCCATTGAGCTATTACCACAGATAGATTAAAGGTAATACACTTAAAAATATAATCTAAAGTTCCTGGTTACTTTCCATTTACTTTACATCCATGCAGTGTGGCTTCTGTACAAACCATATTTATTTTATCGTTGCGCAAACTCTCTTAGTTAAACAGGAGCAAGTTCAATGAAATTATTTTTTATCTGTATTGAAAAAGACAATGAGAACACTGAGAACAGGCATGTTATGATGTCCTTGTCTTCTCCCATTTCTGCATGTACAAGTACTTTCACACAGATATATGTGTGTATTCTGGTTCAGTACAAGCTCAGGGATGCTGCCTTCTTGAATGTTCCGTCACCTTTACTGGTAATTTGTTTTACATTCCCTTTCCTGATGAGCACAAGCTGAGGACACACTCTGAAACCTACATTATGTTGATTTTGACATCACAAAACAAACAATAATACCCAGTGCGGTGTCTACACATACACAGAGAACCACATAAATTGGTTAAACATGGCTAAAATTACACAACGCTATATTAGGCTATTTGGCTTGAAGCAATTTACAAGCAAAATCAGCTATAGTGTAATGTTTACATTCTTATAAGGAAACCTGCCTGAGCTGTTAAAATATGTCACTGTAAGTCATTTGCCTTAGAGCAGGTTGTATAATGCCTCTTTCAATCAGATGGCCATTACTCAACCTGAGCTAATCGTTTCCTCTTGTTTTACAGGATGAGACAGCCAATTCAGGAGGGAGGAGCAAAAAGCTAAAACCCAAAAGAAAGAAATAAATCAGCAAAAATAATCAAGGACTTTTTGTATAATCGACCCAAGCCAATTTACTTATCTGATTTAGTGTGAGAATTATTGCACTCTGTAAAACAAATTGGATTACATATTCCTGCTAAATTACATAATTATATTATTATTATTATTATTATTATTATTATTATTATTATTATTGTCATGGTAAATCCATAAAATGTTTACCATATTTTTTAGGGGGATATTTCTATTTGCATTTTATATTCAGATCTTAAGGTGCTAATCTTTCTTTGCAGGAATTTTTCTTCCTCCATTATGTAGCCTTGATATTTACATTTCCATGCAATAGTCTATAGACGGATAGGCTGGATGTATTCAGAGAATCTGACATCTGCAGATGATGCATTTCCTTCTTTGTACTGTATGTTTCAGACTCAAATAATTTATTCTGTTGAGTTAAAATGAGATTACAGGAGATGTAAAATATGAATTTGTTCATGAAACGGCTTCGTTTCTTTTCTTTGGAGATGCCCTCAGTCTTGATAAATGTTAA
>JAODUH010039177.1:0-20924 GCA_027564835.1 Typhlichthys subterraneus | reverse complement strand
TAAGCTACATTCAGTATAATAATGTAAACATATGTATTAACTGATTATCAGGTCCAGTTGGTAAATGTCAGACCCAACCCAGATCCGAGTCAAACACTCAAAGTTGTACGCGACCCAGTCGGGTCGGGCCTTGGAGGACCCATGAAGACCTCTAGTCTGAACAGCAACCAGGAAGAAATATCCATTGTCTAAATTATTAATTTTAAGCGATTTGAAGTAGTGTTAGTTAATATTCAAGGCATTTAAAATGTTATATTATTATAATAGTGATATTTTAGCAAATATCTTAATTACACCAACCTCCTACTTGTGAAATAGGTTCATGCAGAAAAAAGGAGTTGAATGTATGAATGTATTTACAAATATTGCAAATTCAGCAGTGGTACGCGCATATGGGCTCGTATACAGAAATAGCCAACACAACCACAGTTTTTTGTGTGTGTGATATTACGGAGAGTAAAGTATAAAATTGGTACCGTTGGGTACTTAAAATGTGAATGGTATCCAGCCAGCTAGCCATAATTCCTATAGCCAACAGTCGAGCTAAATACCTGCAGTGGCAATATTCAAAAGTATTAAGCTAACCTTTTAAACATTAAAACACTGCAAAAATAAGCAAATGTGAGCATTGGAGGTTTGTAGATAAAAAGAGTTATACAAGGCTGACAAGTAGCAGAGGCGATTGCTCTAAGACTACAAGGGATGCCCAGCTTTAAGTGTACATCATGACATCGTTGCTGTTTAATTATTACAAAGTGTACAGCATTTGCACTATATCCCCTATCAAACCATTTATTAATTCAGCCTTATACTGTTATCTGCATTCCTGAACAGCATATTCGACGAGAGAGACCAAAGGAAACACCGTCCCATATCCCGCTATTGAAGCTGAGCGTCAATAGGATCTTTTGAGAGATTCAAGTGCGCTCTGTGTCTATGGAGAAAATATCAACATTAATTGGACAAGAGGCCAAAATGCGGCATTTTCAGTCCCGCCCAGACGCTCAGCTTTAATGGCAGTCCATGAGAGCTTTTCCCATAGGAAAACACATCACAGCGTTTATTTGACACTGGGCTTTCTTTGCAATTTTGTCCCGCCTGGAAGCCCAGCCTTTATTTGATGCTTGGCAGATTTCCTAACGAGGGCGTAAACATCCATCATCGACAGAACGTCTTTCTGTCGATGATGGATGTTTACGCCCTCATTAGGAAATCTACTACATCTGTATAAAGGAAATCAGAGAGCGCTCGATACAGTAGGCTACTGAGACTTTGTATTTTGTATACTTTTTTGCTATCTATTTATGGTATAGAGTTCTCAGTTTGTTTATTATTAGAACTAGGAACATAATTTATATGCTTTTTATTAAACATGGCAGACAAAATGTTGCATAACAGGTTAATTAGAGAGGTCAGTTGACAAAATTGGCTACTTCAGGATGTAAAATGAATGCCCACCAGTGATTTCATTCAATAGCAATAAGCCGTGTTGTATCTGCTTCCCCTGTTTCTGAAAGGATCAACCGCCACTGGTAAGACTATAATAGGTATTAGATAATCTTACATACAGTATATATGGTGCATTGGTGTGGTGGTGAGTTGTGCTGTCATGTGTTAGTATCCCAATGAAGTACTAAAATCAGTAAATGATCAGTAATAAGAATGCTTGGCGGGTAGATTTTTTTAAATCTACCATTCTATAGTCAATTTATTATATAGTAAGTGTGTGTACTACTGTGTATTGTGATGACAAGTAAGATGTGATACATTTTATATATCCCTATAGTCTCGCATGATCAGGATTTTCTCGCAAGCTTCAATTTGACTTTGCCGCGATAATCAGTCTGGAGAGCTTCAAATGAATTTTCATCCGATCAACTCTATCAACAAAAAAAATCTAAAAGTATTTTTTTAAGGTTCTAACCATTTCCATAGATGGCGTAGATGGACATGTCAAGATATATCCCCACAGCATCACAATTTATTAACAAACACAAATGTGTTGAGTACTGTAGCCTGCAGCTAAAAACGCAATTCAGGGTGCAGTTATACTTTAACATTTATCAGTTGTTGACTACAGTAGTAAGCATTTTCCCACTGGACTCAAAGAAGATGGTGGCCTTCTGCAGCTTAAAGCAGACAGCATAGGGGACATGTGGTGGTAGAAATGGTAGAAAATGGAAAGGGGCAAAAATTACATAGCAAAGAGCAGTGCTCTGTGTCATGGTTGGGGAAAGAGAATGGATTTACGGCAGGATAAGCAGACATCGGATAAGACCTTGGAAGCTATAAACCCCCATGTGAGTGAGTGAACGGGTTCAAAAAGGTTCACTGAAAATGAAATGAGCTAAACCCCTTATCGTTGTTGGAAAGTCATCTTTTCAGATTTCGATGATCCCATTTTAACTCAAATCTGAGAAAAGACATGTTTAAAGGCACGCTCTTCAATGTGTGTCTGGAAGTACTTGTGTGGTTGGAACCGGTGTTGCAATAAAGCTGAGAGAGCCTCAACCTCCCGCCGCTGAGTGCTGACTGGCTTGTACTTTTATCTACCTACCCATTACCTTATACAATGAACCTTGTCATAAAACACACTATATCTCACTGCATCAACGATGAGCCAAGATAAAAATTATAAACTAGCAAGTTAAAATTCTACAATTCTACGACATATGGAAGTATCTCTATTAAAGCCCTTTGTTATCCCACCATTATACAGGCTTGTATAGCAGTAAGACACCTTCACATCCTAGAGCACAGAGTATACAGTATGCTGAAGATCCCTCCCCCTGCTGAACGTAAGATATAATAACATTTTTAACATGTTTGTTAGCGAGGTTCACCACTTGTATCACAATGAACAGTATGATTTGCCACTATTTAATGAAGACATCAAAGTTGACACTGACACCTTCAGTATGTGTAAATGTGAAAAATGAATATTCTGTCATAAAGGAAAGGTGAAGTCACACTGACTGGTAAATATGGAGCAGGTATGAAATATAGAACATAATTTTTCCAGGTTGTTAGGACAATTTTTGTTTATTACTCAGTAAAAATGGTAAAGAACTACCTCTCAACAGTTATCCCAGATTTGGGTTAAATGGCTTGATTCACTAAGAGCACACAAGCACTGCATCAAATAGAAACACAGCAAAGAGATTATACTGCATGGTATTTATTTTCTATTTATGTTTAAAAACTCAAACCCCCATTTTGTTGATTCATGGTGGCTGTTACTCAGAACAACCCAGAGCCATTTTCCCTTTAGAAAGGTGTAAAAGATATCCAGGGGGATTATTTTAATAGAATAAACAAAGTCATTGTGCAGCACAACCGCAGCATCCGTATGGCTGACAGAACCATTTGAGATAATGCACATGCACAGATGCTGATGACGAGCAGTCACACCAAGGGTACAGAGTGTGTTTTACTGAAGGCATGCTCTTTTTAAAGCTGTTGCAACATCAAATAACTCATTTCATTGAGACTCAAAAACATGCACAAACCTTTAGGGGCCCAGTAGAGCTTAGATCATGACTAATCCACTGAACACTAGATAACATGGTGATGTCTAGAGGTGTATATTCTGGGCTGAGGAAAAAGCAAATGACTAAGCAGCTACAGTATTTGCTCCATGCGCCAATCCAGCTGATTATTACTGTAAACAGGTGTGGGGTAACCCAAGACCTTTTAGAGTGGACACCAATGAGAGAGAGCAGAGTCCATATTGGTGTGATTCTTAAATAAAATAAAATAGGCCTACAGTACATGGCTTTGACTATAAATGTTTATATGCCGTTATGATCATAATTGGTGACAAAACTGCAGCTGCACGTGACCAAGAATAGGCAGCCTTGTAAGTACTGTAAGACATTAATAACCTGTGTGACCTGTAATCCCTCTATTGTGCTATCACTCTCACAACAGAGAGCTCAACATAGTGAATTGCGTAGAAACGTACGGTGTCTTCACAGCCTCTGAGTCAAATATTGGCAAAATATTGGCACATGCTGCACTGTACTGTCTACATGAGCCTGCGTCTCTATTTCTGGACTGGAGAATTGTTTATATAGGAACAGGGATATCAATAAATTATAGCAACCTGCAGATATGCAGAACATTAAGATTTTTTGTTTAATGATGAGCCTGTGTGTTATGTCCATAATTACATTTAAAAATGTATAACTAGCATTGCAAGTAATGCTAAGGTACAGTAGTTATCCCATAGGCTTAGGTGATAGACCCAGTAAGATTTATTTATGTCTACTAGTATATTTTTGTTTTTCTTATTATTTCAGATAAAAGCCTCGAAGGTTTGTGATTTTGCATTTTCTTACAAATTAGGCATAATATTCAACCAATGCCATAACATCCTCTGCTGTTGCAATTATTTTGCCCTGTCAGTGACACTGAGTTTAAAAGTATGTGATATACTGACTGCAGAGCAGAGAACAGATTGCATTATTTATTTAATTTTGCAGCCAGTGGAAAATAATCACCTAACCTGCCAACACTGATGAATGTCAAAATGTAATGAAATCGTGATTATATCCAGAAGGCCATCTTATTTCCTCTAAGGTCTTGCCATCACTGTGTATCTTTCTGTCAAAATATAGTTCAGATTGAGAATCTGTCTTGAATGCATGTCCCTATCAACAGGCATTCAAAGTAAAGGTCATTTGATTTTATGAACAAACTAAATGACCAGACAATTTTGAAGAAGACAAATGAAACCAGTATTTCAACAAAATCACCTAAAAAGAGAATCATACAGTAATAATAAAATGAATTGTTACTTAAACAATATACAGTATCAGTACACATATTGCTTTATTATTCAGGCAAAAATGTAATCTTCAAATAAACAATTCAAACAATCAGCAGTAAGAGTTAATAAATATAATATATTCCTGAAAGTCCAGACAATATACTGCATGTGCATGGATGAATATACACTGCTCAAAAAAAAAGGGACCACTTAAACAACGCAATGTAACTCCAAGTCAATAACACTTCTGTGAAATCACACTGTCCACTCAGGAAGCAACACTGATTGACAATCAATTTCACATGCTGTTGTGCAAATGGAACAGACAACAGGTGGAAATTATAGTCAATTAGCAAGACACCCCCAATAAAGGATTGGTTCTGCAGGTGGTGACCACAGACCACTTCTCAATGTCATTGTCCCTTAAAGATTTGCTCTTAAAAGAGTAACATTATGCGTTAATGGATTGCAATAGCTTTGAAACTAATATAAAATCAATACTGCACTCTACAAGGATTGTTGTCAACAAGCGGTTGGCAGAAGACATACTGTAGTAAAGTTTAACTTTTTTTTTTACTGATGGATGACATATGCATACCAGTAATACAAAATAATGCAATTTCTATGTGAATTTTGCACCTGACACAAGTTTATAACGTATACTGTAAAGATTACAAATAAAAATGGTATCCTTAATATTCCATTTCCTAGCCATATAGTGTCAGCACAGAATATACTGTCAGAATGATCTGTACTTTACCAGCATCATTTAATAGCAGCTCAAACTCATGGATATGTATATATTCAGAGAACAGATGATACCTTGCAACCTGTCGGCGATGTTTAAGTTTTTTCTGGAAGTGTCTGCTGACCATTTATCACTCAACAAATTATTGAGCACTCAGCCATAGCATAATTCAACGTTTAAATGTAGACACATTTTTACTTTATCACCTCTTACGGCCTCTCTCGTTCAGATACTCACACATGCGCCCACACATCTACACACACACACGCACGTACAGTTTCATTCCATGGAAATAACAGTTCAAACAGTGTGCAGCCTCTATATAGTTTACAGTACAGCATAACACTGTTTTTTAACAGGTTATATAGGACAACACTAGCAAGGAAACGTGTACCTTATTCACGTATCTAATTTCATATTGAAAGAGGACAATCCTAAATTACGTAAATCTCACTCCCCGACACCTCGTGGACGCTCAGGCGATGCAGGCTAAATCCCATTGGTTTTCTTCTTAAGCATCCGCACTCTACATAGAGAGAGGCGGGACAGACTCCGTCACTACTGAAAACTCAATTATTTTGTTTGAAAACTGTGCAGGCATGCAGGGTTTGGGGAGTTTCAAGGAAGACAAGGCAGTGAACTGTTAGTGAGCGATAACTGCATGCTCTGGGATTTTCCTTGTGAGGGAGGGGTTTGCTGCAGTTTGCTACCTCATGTGAAACATTTGTTTCTCAAAGGGTCCTGAATAAGTATCTTGATACCACAGACCTCCTGCCTGCAGAAACAAGTCATGCAAAACCTGTCTGAGGAGGCCAGGAGGAGGAGGCCATGGAATAACACTGCCTTAAATGCAGTAGGAGAACCGGGATGAGGAGAAGTCTGCCTCATCTGAAAGCAGATGAAGATCTCCTGCAGCTCAAGAGCGTAACGGAGAAGAGGAGAGGTCCAGTGTGTGTTACAACAACAAGCAGCGATGTGCCTGCTGCCACCGTCTGCCAATTACAGTGTCATCCGGCTCACAATCTGACGTGGACAGTTTGCACAGCGGGCACATATACATTTCAGGTACCAAGCTGGCACCTGATAACGCCAAGCTGTGCCCGCTGTGAGGTCTGTGCAGCATCATGATGGAGGTCTTCTTCCTGCTGCCTCCATATGGCCACACACACCCAACACCTACTATCTTCAGCCCGGCCTCAGTCTGACGCCCTCTACTGGCTAAAGGCATGAAGGGGTGTGGACCCTGTGGAATGGCCCCTGATCTCAAGACAACGAGTGAAAAAGCAGACATCCGTATCATAACACAAAGGTGCCTGTACATTGCCAAATCTTGCATTCATATAAAGTATGTCTAAAACGATTGTGTGCTCTTTGTGTGTGTGTGTCCTTACAGTACACACACACACACACACATAATATATACACATACCATATGTGTATGCATGAGTAAGAGCGGGCGTCCACGGCTGGGTCATTTCTATGTGTAAAGCGACGTTAACATAGCACCTTTAACACACGTGCACAGACACACACACACACTGAGGAGATGAGGAGCACTGGGAGTGAGAGCATGTGAATTATTCATCCACTCCTCCCTGGCACATTGAGATTACACAGCTCTAAACTCGCGGTTAAATGCATTTGCATGGTTACATGCAAGTCTTTGGCCATTGCTATTGGTCACCCATCTAATGACCTAATGCCATTTATGCCTCCCCTCCTCAATCTGCTTCTCGAACCCACTCTCACCACAGCATCTGTATCTACTTTATACTCGGTTTCCTTACATGTTTGCTGATTAACGGAAAGCTGTTTCACACAGATGCCTAGCCCATTGTTGTAAATGTGACAGGCAGCTGTGGGATGAGACAACTAGCTTTTTGAAATGTTTTCTTTTTGAGCAGTGCCTGGGATTCTGACAGCTGCGGCTGCCAGCCGACTCACTTCTCATTACGTGGCTGTCTCAATGCCGTCGAACATGTAGGCATATAAATGTGCTGCTGTACAAACATGTACAAATAGAACCGTGGCACTATTATGAAGATCGTTGTGCTGTAGATAATAGCTTATGAGGCCCTTCATCAGCTGGATGAAGCCTACAGGAAAAAGCTTGTGTGCTTTTGCCGATTTAAAAAAAATTAATATTACAAAGAATCATCATCAAAAAGCAGAGTGCGTATTTCTGAGGATTATTGTAGGAGAACAATGTGCTTCCTTTCAACAAATGAATGTGGAACAGAGTAGGTGAAGTGAAGTCTTTATGTACACTGCATTTTTAAATGTCATTCTGAATACACAAGACTTAATAAAGATGCTGTGTTAAAGCTACAAAACTACTTAAAAAAGGCCCATTATGCAATTCCACCTTTTCAGTTTCATCAGTTTGTGAATGTGGAGGACTACAAAAAAAAGGGTTCCCATAGGTCCTATAGCTTCATACTGTATATCAATATTGTAAATACAAATCATTTAAGTGGGTGTCCTGCTATCTTCTCTCTAGCAGGAAAGGAAGAAGCTTGGAACAAGATCACATTTTGCATTGTGACAGCATCATAAACTTGCTTTTTAAATCAAAGCAAAGGTAACGGCAATGGTTCCCCGGTGGTTCAATGATACACTGAAATATAAACACTACAATCAGCATGACCATAGATATTGATTAACTGCTTATTTAAAAGGTATGTCAGTCATTCTAGAGAAAACTTGTTGAAATTTGAACTCGTGAAAACAAAAACACCTCTCCCTTCAATGCCATAGGGTGCGCCATCAGACGCTGCCTCCCACACGTTGGAAATGGCGACTAGGATATTGTTGTTGTTGTGGTGCGGTCTGCACCACTTTGTTTGTTTTCCCTAGATTACGTTTTCATCATGCACACAGAATGGTCAGCTAGTGGACTGTGGGCATATATTAGCTACATTTGACAAAAAGTGCATTATAGTATAATCGCTGACTATACTACCTTTAAATGCTTTCTATCTTTGCCTCTGTGTTCAAACAGAAAGAAAAAACTAAATAATTAAATGAACAGAAAATAAAGAAACAAACAGAAACCAAGCAATGCCAATGCAAAGCCAATTACAAAGAAATGGTAATGGTATACGTGAAGGCATGCATGCTGATGTAAGAGGCATCATGTTCTAGCATGAAGCAGGAGTTGTTAAAGCAGGCCATCAACATGACACATTGGTCACGTAGTGGCCAAGGCAAGGCATTAATAATTCATTGACCCCTTCCCCCTTATTTTCCATTTTCTCTGTGTGCAGTCGAACTGACTCTATGTCAATACCAGAGGCCAGAACACACCACCATTGATCAACCCACACTACATTCCTTAGCAGAGCTGAGAATGTTCTCATCCTTAAAGCTAGTGCATGAGAACAGAACCAAATAAATCTACACTACACTATGCATTGCAATAAATTGTGGGTAGATGTTTTTGAGATGCCGGCACCATAACTTTGTGTGCATTAAGCTTTGTTCAGATTACATTTCTTGTCCCACTGACCTTTGTGCAAAAAAGTTAAATGTTTTGCTTCAGTGCTCTCATAGAGAAACAGAGATGTACGTTGCAAGGAATTCAATTTATTTATTTGTTATTTAAAATGTCACCTCTCACTCACATCTTTACGTTTCCATTCTATTTATGACCTTCATGATTTTCCCCAGTAAAATAACGGGTATTAAAGAAGAAAATTATCGCTTTTTGAGCGGTTTTAAAGGGCACATATTAAATACATTATAATTAATTGTGCTTGCATTGCTATGTTTGTATTGCCTTGAAAACTTCACAAATCACAGAGAGCATTTTACCTCCTGGTTAGTAGTGTCTGGGAACCTACAACCTTCCCAGTTGGAAGGTTGTAGGTTCGAGGACCCAGAGTTTTCCTACATTATCTGTATGCACCCTTGAGCAAGACACCTAATCAACCTGTTAGTTGTAATTATACTCATTGTAAGTTGCTTCGTGAAAAAAGTATCTGCTAAATGATGTAATTGTAAACTGTAGCCTCTTGCATCACAGATCTTATGTTGTCATCTGACACACATTTGTAATGATCGGTATACTTTAGCTGTACGGGGCACAAGCATGCATAGAATATACTGTATCATCTTATTCTAATTCAATGATGTGCTTCGGGTTGCATATCACAGTTGTTTGTACTGTACATGAGTACATGTAGAGGCATGTACTGTGCAAACCGTAATGGACCATATACAGTAGGAGTAACAAGAATGAGTCTTTCTGGAGAGATTTTCCATCAAAACTAAAATACAGCAATGTTTTTACACCATTAACATTATAAGAGGACATGTACAGTATAGTTAGTGATACAAGTTACAGTATATCATCCTATTAGAAAATACAGTACAGTATACTATTTTTAATGCACATGGGCCTGCAAGGGGGAAGGGGGCGCCTATTGCTTTGAACACCGCTTTGTGCTGGCTCTGGCCATCGCCATCTTTGCAGTACCTCCCTCCGCCTGTGCTCCCTATCCATCCACAGAGACCAAAACCTATCCATCCACAGAGACCAAAACCATTTTTTGAACCACGCTTGGTTTAAATCAGGTTTATTGTTGCTGTAGCATCTGACACTTTAAAATTGTAGTCTATGGGGATTGACTCCCTTTTGCAGCCAAGTCTCAAGTGGCCATTCGATGAACTACAGGTTTTGGCACTTCTTTGTATTCATTTCTCAGCACTGGCGGTTCCTGCTTGGTTTCATCATCAATTGCATACTTGCATACTTTTTTTTTGCCAACATTTGCCAGCGTGTTTTAGTACATGAGTGGCTGTTGCGTTGTTTTGTTTCATTAAATCCCATTTTAGGTCACAACATGAGACAAAGATTTGTGCATGTTTATGGCACTTACACTATTATGATGCCTATTACCCTATTTAACATAATTTCTGCTACTGTTAGTTAAAGATTAACTTTTCTGGCATATTTGAGATAAAGGTGGGCTGTATTAGTTTATTATGCTGCACACAGTATTTATCTGTGTGGGGGTTAGAGTTCGCATATAAGACATGATGCAACACAAGGCAATCTTAATCTACAAATCACCCATGTGCAAATTAAAATGTAATGTAGCCTTTGTCACATTGCTGGCAACTAATTGTGCAGTTTAGATGTACAAAAAACATGCCCAGTATTACCCAACGGATTTCAGTTTAAAAACCACTTGAAACCAGACTCTATGTATCTTCTGTGCCTATATATGTAACAAGTCCTTTAAGCTCAGGCTGGTACACTACTTTATAATTTGAGTGGATCGACATTGCCCCGGCATGCGTATACAGTATGTCTAGCACACCCTGAGCCATCGCTGAGGCTTGAGAATAGTCTACTGCATGCGGAATGTGACACTCTCGAGGCTAAACAAGTAAATATGTGCATATCTTCTGTACAGAACTACATCATCTACAGACATGGGGGTGAATTTCTTCTCATATCTCTCCCTTAAAATGAATATAAAAATGGACATAAATGACCCAAGTTGATCAACCAAAGAACATGCTGATTAGAAATAATGGTGGTGGGAGGGGGGGGGGGGGAGAGAGTGAGTGGAATAGTTGCATGGACCCATGGCCATTGTGGTATTTATAATAATATACAAAATAATAATATAGTGTGACCATCTTTGGATGCAGGGACAGATGCAGGAATGCAAGCCTGCGTGCACTCTACCAAGACAAGCGTCCGGTAATAGCTCCATGGGGCCATAAACATCCACGGTCGTGGAGTAAGCCACGGTTTTTTCGGTCCCATTACCACCCTGGCATCTCCATTCTCACCTCCCCTGACAGGCTGGAATGAAAAGCTCCACCATTCAGCGCCACAGGGCCTGGCAGAAACACAGGAAGGGAAGGGGAGAGAGAGAGAGAGAGAGAAGGCTATCTGGAGCACTGGAGAGAGAGAGAGAGAGAAAACACTGGGAATAAGGGATGTACAGTGTTCGTGTGTGTGTGTGTACTGTACTGTACGTGTTCAGTGACGTCACAGGCACATCGGTTTGCATGTGTCTAAGGAAGGGAGTATTGAACGCCTGCGTGTACACACGTAGATATGCCATCTTGACGGTACATCTGAGGTGTTGCGCCATCAGGGCGGGCACAAAATGAATGTTCCTTCTAATACTAAGCTATGGTAGCTGCTGAGAAAATACTTGAATTTACAAGATGTGTTGAGTCAGTCGGAGGGTGTCGTGTCAGGAGGAATCCCTTATTATTTGGCTGCGGAAATATATGATGTGGATGAATAACCAGCTTTTAGTGCAACCAGCATCATGGAAAATACTGCTTACCGCTACTTACTACTGTATTTTTGTGCCTTTTATTTTTTGGATGGATTATAAGTAAAGGTATAGGCATAGTCCAGATGTGTGTAACACAAACTTGACCAACAGCAAGAATATTTTTATATATTTTATACAATGTCTTGCATATAGCATATAGGCCTATAGGCTACATGAAGGCCTATAGGCTACATGAAAAAACGCAGTTTTGTGGTCTTACACATTTATTTTCCACCTGTAGGCTAGTACGTTGTAAATATGCATATTTAGTTGTGCTATCAGTCTTGTTGAGTGAAATACACCTAATTAACATGTATTTACAATCTCCAAATGCATTTTATAGTATTCTACCTTGGACAGCTCCCGTAACTCATAGTTAAAGATCTTTATTAACGATAAAGTTACGTGCTGCTTTGGGAAACAAGCATAAGGCCCCGATCACACCGAGACGTGTCGCTAGAAAAGTGTCGCTAGCAAAACCATTGTTTCCTATGTTATAGCGCAACTGGCATGTGCTTTTTTATGGCGCCCCGCTTCACCTTTTTTTTTGTGGCGTGGAGTCGCACTGTTCGTCAATGTGACAATTGGCCCAGGCAGTCATTCTCTTTGGCGCAGGGAGCGCTTCTCTGTGCGATCGGGGGTTTATCAACGCGCTTTTGAAGCGGCCGCGCATTTAGCAATGCGTCTCGGTGTGTTCGGGGCCTTAGTCTGTTGGAGCTAACAGACTAACATGCGACGTTAAACCATCTAAAGTGTGTCGCTATCGGGAAACAGGGCCTAAATATCAATTGTCTCTAGGATGTCTTTCATTTAAAAGCGAATGGCATTATCAATGTTAATTATTATCAGAATTGAGTGTATTTAGTGTACAACAGCCAAACATTAAATACATTTTAGTTGAGAGGGACAAGGAGAGGTGGGACAAAATAATACAACAAATGCATGATATACATACAGTAACAAACTTTAATATTTATACTCCAATTAAGATATAATCAATAAATAAGCAAGCTTTTTATACATAGACTTTTAGTTAGAAGCCCAGTCCCAGGAATCTGAAGCACTCTAGCTATATTAACACCAACTTCATTTGTTAAAGGTTCTCCATCCCTTTCTCAACCTACCCATTGTGAAGCTTCGCCGAGGCCGGGAGAGCTGGGCGTGTGGTCCAGTCAGACAACTTGTTTCCATCAAGCCAACAATCAATAGTGTCAGAGATGTCTCTGTGTCCAGAATGATCCCTGCTGGTGCAAACTGCCACCTCTGACAACCACATCATTAGGTTTCCAGAGAGAAGGCAATGACTGGCACTAACAATTTAGTCATTATCCACCCAGCAATGTCATGGTCCGATATACAAGTAATTTCCTTCCTAGCATCTGTTGCATATTTGAGATAGTTAACAGTGTAATGTATATTTATTGGCTTTTTAGAGAAAAGTCTCCCCGTAATACCTATACTGCACACGTAGGCATATCCTGTATCTTCTTTTTAATGTTAACACAACTATTTATGTATGCTGTATTCATTTATTCTTATATAGAACTAATGGTGTGCTGTAAATGTAATATGTGCAGACCAATGCTGAAGGCCCTGCCCCATGCCCTTCTATGCTGATATCTATACAAATTATGTAAATATTAATTACAAATTGTGCTATCACACAACTATTGGGTTACAATATCTGATTCTGCAGCGTCTATGTCCTTTTATGTCCTATTGGATTTTTGTCATCTGGTTGTGTATCACCTTTTGTGGACAGTTCCCATTTGAATTCTTCACACAAGTGTCCTTGTCAATATTTGTCATGATGATTGCTGAGGGAAGTCAGAGATAAAGCCTCCATACTGTTCATGAATCACCCAGTCAGCATGTCTCCCTCTAATGCACGTAAACATCTGACTGCCAAAAACAGTTAGGTAATGAATGCATTGGAAATGTGGAGCACGTCTAGAATGACTACACTGCATGCACCACCAAAAGCCAATGCAGGAAACAAAAAAAATATAAATGCAAAAAATACAAAAACAGAAAATGTTTATAATACACTGGCTGACATTGGCTTGGCATTGACCATTTTGGTAACAGTGGGTGGAAAAAGCGTTTTCTCGTGTGGCCCGGACCTTGTCTGCAGTGATGGTGGTTAGGCTCACATTTGTCCTAAAGCTTCTCATTTCCTAGCATCTGTGATATCCCCTGCCAGAATCTTGGTCATGGGTGATTGCCTTAGTTAGCTGTATTTGGTATAGTATTTGCAGACATCACTGCCTTCCCCCAATGGGCCTACACAATCTGACAATATTTTCACATCTTATCTAGGGTGATTTGTTCTCCCTTCGCCAGAGAAAGAGAGAGAGAGAGATCAGAGTATAATCAGATTAATGTAAATTAATGATGTTATGTCACTTTTAACCAACTTGTTTCTTCTCTAATCAAACTTCATGTAAGTACATTGCGCACCAATGTTGACAGACTGAGCAACCACTGATTTGTTTGAGTGTCTTAAAATATTAGCAGCTCATATGACCATTGCAATATTCTTCAAAATTGCATTATACATTATTATCTACAGTACACCATGTAAAACACAGGTAAATATACCTGAACATTTATACAGGGGCTGAGCCAAGTCCAGCTGATTCATATCCTGTTTGAAAGTAGAGGCTAAACTATATCCACTCAAGTCAACATGTTATGTACAGTATGTTCTCTTGAAACAGGAAGGTAGGGCACACGGTAAGATAGTGAATTGTGAGGAGATATTTGGTGAATTTGACAAAAAGTATATTAGCATGCAATGAACTTGCAACAGCTGACAATACCTTTAATCAGAACAGAATTGGTTACATTTGTGTTATATTTATTGTGTTAATTAAGTGAGACAATATATTAGGAATCATGACGAACACAGCTTTGTTGTGGGAAGAGAGCGAATACCGTTTGGTCTTTAGGTTAATTCGACCATCGATTGATTGATGGTTAGCCAATAGTGGTCAAAATGTTACAAATGCAACTCACCCCTGCCAGAGCTAAAGGTCTGAGGAGCTTTTATTAATAGGACATGAAAATGGATATGTCCTCAGGTTCAAGGATGAGTCAGCAGTACTTCCCCTTAGACGTGTCTAATCAGCTAAAGTACCTCAGAACACCTGCGTGGGTGAATGGGGAATTTAAGCTTTCTTGAGATGACCAGGAACTTTGTGACATCAGCAAACTGTCATTTTATTTTTATTTTTTTATTTTAGTTTTAATAATAGGCTGCATACTATTGTTTTATTATTTTTACTTTCATTTTCTGTTATTTAGCAATAGCATTGTTCAGTGCATTAGCATAGTCCAGTGTATCCCTTATTAGCTAAAGAATAGTATCATGCATCTCAACAATCATTCGGACTCTTGGCTGAGGTGGACATCTTATTCATCTTGCTGATGTTTGATGAATAACACGTATCTTTCTGATAGGGGTGTAGCACTATACATTTGAAATTATGCCAGTCCTGACATTCATGTCAGAGTCCAGGTTTGTTTGGCACTAACCTGAATAGCAGGGAGCTAATAGCTTGCAAGAGGTTGCACAGCATTTTTTTTTTAAACCTTCACCATAGTAACCGTATTTAGCCTTTCTTCAATAATTAGGACTAGGGCAGTTCAGGAAGGGTGATGAGTAGAAGACGACTACTGTACGACTACCTCATCATGCCATTTGGACTGGTCAACGCCCCGCAGTGTTCCAGTTCTTCCTTGACGAGGTGTTCCATGATCTGCTGGGAAGGTTTGTGTTGATCTACATCGACAACATCCTGATCTACTCTCCTTTTCTGGCGGATCATGTGGGCCACGTTCGTGCAGCACTGTGGAGGCTGCACGAACACCATTCTTCGGACACTACATCTCTCCGGAAGGGGTCTACATGGAGGAGCCCAAAAGTGGAGGCTGTGAAGACGTGGCCAGTCCCCAAGACCCTTCAACGCTTCCTGGGCTTCGCCAACTTCTACCGCCGCTCCATCCAAGATATAATTTCTATCGCTGCTCCCCTCACCTCTCTTCTGAAATGGGCCCGACACGTCTGAGGTGGTCGAGGTGATAGAGAAGTACTGGTGGCCTGGCATGGAAATGACTACGTCAACTCCTACGCAGTGTGTGCCTAGTCAAAGCCAGCCGGCAAACTGTGCCCCCTGCCGACACCCGAACATCCCTGGACCCATACTGCGGAAATCCATGCCCATAACTCCCACCGCCAGTCCTTCATGGGGTTGTCCCTGTTCCAGGCGGTACCAGGATACCAGCCCCATGACACAGAGGACTAGGGATGGCACTGATACAATACTGAGATCGTAAATCGGTCCGATACTGACTTAAATAGCTGGATCGGTATCTGTGACAATTGGACGGTTTTAACCGATCCATGGGGCTAATCCAATTAAAGTAATTTACACATGCAAGTCTACTGTCAAGCTTTAGCCATGTCTAACATACCCAGGCCACACTATCAGCAGCAGATTTATAAAATGCAGCCAAGTCCTAAAATAGAGATTGGCTATCATTTACTTTGCAACTTAACTTAAAACTTAATGTAACACTGGAATCGGATCGGTACTCGGTATCGGCCGATACCCAAAGTGCCGGTATCTGTATTGGTATCGGGACTGAAAAAACTGGATCGTGCCATCCCTAGAGAAGACACCCAGTGACACGTCAGCAGTGAAGGGCTGGTTCCAGCATAAAGAAAGGGGCTAGTCAGGGAAACACCGCCGCCTGCGCCAGGCCATTAAAACATTACAATAAATACTCTTTCCATTGCCCTTGACTTTTATCAGTTGTATATTTGACTGCTTTGCTGGTTTGGAGAAGGATCACATGAATTAAATGCATTCATGAGGTAAGACAAAGGCTGACACCATTTAAATTCAGGAGGGTTTGCAACCTTTTCAGACCTGTGTTCCATTTATGAGCATGGGCCGCGCTTTGCTGAGGTGAAGTTACCTCCTCAATGATTTGTTGAATAAGCAACTCCCCAGGTAGTTAAATAACACCTCAGAAATGCAATCATCCATCGCCGCTGAATGTCAAATGTTGAGTGCTATGCTATCATGTTAATGTAAGCTGATACGATCCCACAAACTAAATGTACATTATTGAACCAAAAAGAGCAGGTACATGTTGTATAGCGGTAGCATTAGTGTCATAATGCTGTAATGCAACCAAACCTTATTAGATACAGTACAGATATGTCACACTACTGTGCCTTGCTATCATGCCTTGCAGTTGTTTTTTACAATCACTAGAGCCCCTCTGGTCACAAGACACAACTGCATCTTTATATGATGTTTTATTTTTTATTTTTTTACATGGTTGTTTTGTTATTACACGTTATTACACGTTACAACTGTAGGGGGGGCTGATAGCAAAAAAAAAACATTATATTTGCATAGTCTTGCTTTAAAATCAGACCCAGAGAATAGGCTTGTACTGTTGTGTTGTGAGTTGGTAAAATTGTGTGTGACGATTTGGGAAATGGTGAGTTGTTCCAGGAATTGTGTGTAAGCAATCGAGGAAAACTGTACACATCATTACTGTATTGGATATGTGAAACTTATGTGGAAATTAACTTGGTTATAGTTTCACAGTATTTTATACCGGATGATACTGTAAATTTTTTATAATTTTGTTACTGTATATTATTCACAAATTCACAAGTGCACAGCTTCACTTAACTATATAATGATGCATTTGGTTATTCCCTAGCCAGAATTATTTTTGATTAGTTGCAGATCTTTCATAGCCTACAGTGTGCATTACATATACCCCCTTATGAGTGGATCAAAGCAAAATGTCACTATGATTTGCATAATAAATAATCACTGTCATAATGTTTCTGACTTAACATGAATTACTATTTTATTTTTGTATCATGGCATTTTGAACTTTGAAAATGTTTGGAAATGCATATATGTAGACTAGGTTGCACAAATAAATGTTTACCTATACTGTATTTCTTCTGCATGGTGATCTGTTGACCTTTTAACTTTTTGATTTACTAAATCTTTTTGGACTATATAACTAGTAATTTGGCTAGTTATTACTAAATCCAACAAAATTTATCTGATGCTTTTATTACCATGTATTTAATTTGTTTGTTTACATTTAATTAATATATTCAATACATTTTATTCAAAATTTTAGTACTTAAAATCTATTTAATTATTGTATGTGTCACTTTGTTGCCATAATTTCTGAAAGTAACTATTGGTCAACATTTTAACAGTGTATCTGTTCTAAATTGCAGACAGTATCCTGGCAAAGGTAAAGTATATATCTGAACTGATCTGCAGTGTTGGCTTTATGTTAACATTAATGACTCACAACTCATTCATTCATTGTGAGATTGAGTGGAAAGTTAGACAACATTTTTTCATTATGAGTTTAAAGGTTTCAACTGGTGAAAGAGTCAGTCTAAGCAGCAGGTGTACAGTAAAAACAATATCACATTGGCCTTGTGAGTGAAATAAGAGACAAGAAAATAAGCTATCAGGAGGAGCCATGCTTTAGCTCAATGCATACTTTAGAGACCATGCTGTTAGAAACCACTCTGGGCAAGGAGCAACGGTGTAATAGCATTCTAAAAGCATTTGTGCCACATTGATACATTGGGTTAGACATTTAAGTGTGGTAATACATTTTTGTTTGTTTGTCTTTTCACAAATTTGTATTCATTACTCTTTGAGGGGACTGCCTGTATTCCATTTTCACTGCAGTCTCATATGTGATCGCTTATAAATGCAGCCAAGCAATTTAGCTGACAATAAGATTGGACTAAAAGAAGAATCCAATTTGAGGCAGGATTTTGCAGCACTCGTACGTTGGTCCATCTCAATGTTCCACCTTTCAAAACAAGAATAACACTAATAAGAAGTGGTTGTATTGTCAGCTCAAATTGTACTCTTCATATCTGTTCTTAAGCTTTACAAAAAAAAATGCATTCAATTTCTGCTAAAAATGTTACAGTGCTGCTATTACTGTGGTAACTTGTAGATTCTTAGTTTTTGGCAGTTAGGCTATGTACTCAAATTAGTTTGACTAAATGGACGTAATGCTAAATATCGATTATAATTTTCTTAACAGCAGACATAATAATTTATTTTCAAATCCAATAGCATAGATATCATTTAAAAAAGCCAGACTGCCAGACAGTTCATAACCCCAAAAGTAACTGTGTTTATCTCTATTTTAATTGGAATATCTTATTTTTTTCAGTTGACATGGTGTATTGATTTGCCTGCGGAGGCTGAATTCAATAGTATATTTGTCTGCAATGGTACAATGTTGTTTTATATATTTATATATATATATATCTAGTGGTAGAATATTGAAAGTGTTAGAATTAATTAAAAAGAGTATATTGTTGTATTCTGGTAAGTATACAGTATGTTACGCATTTAACCATAACAGGAAATTCCCTCGTGCATGGACTTATGCCAATGTGCATCTGACATAATATCTCTTACGTTGGCTTTCACTGCATAGACATCGCCCACACCTTGAGCGGGCACTGACACCGGAGATAAAACTGGGTGAGACGAGAATGGCTGTTTATAGAATGACCTAGTGGCATAAATCATATAGTGTGTTTCCTAACAACACTATTCTGACAGATGTGCTAGAATGTGTCTTTGCATGCATAGCATGCCACACACCGCATTCCTTCTTAGAGCATTCCAGGCAGTATGGCCGCAAACTGCACTGAGGGACAGTGCAGAACAGAGGTTTTTAATGCTTTGTTATTATTTATGTGCTTATATAGTTTACTACATACATGTATTATTCATATAGTATTTAAATCCCCCCGGTAATATGAAAGAATTGTCTTGTTTGTGCTGTTTAAGCATCTTTTTATTCAACTTCATGCCTGAAAATTGGGCATGGGAAAGAGTGGACATTGCTTACAATTGCTTATTATAGTGAGGAGAGGATTACAACAGCTGGCATCTACTGTAGGAGAGTAAAAATCCATGAAAACGTGTGTGTGTGTGTGTGTGTGTGTGTGTGCGGAATACTCTCACATAAAACATACACACACTCACGTATGCACACAGGAGTAAACTGAGAACCTACCCCGAGTTAAACACAGCAGCAGCCCCCGAGTCTGTGCTGAGGTCAGTTCTATTTAGAGAGCAGACATGCAGACTCCTGGAGCCGGGGGACAGACAGTAAGACACAGTCCAAAAGAGAGAGAGTGAGAGGGAGAGAAAGAGAGAGAGAGAGATGGGTTGGTCTGAACAGTCACCCACCCCAGCCATGTTAGGGCCATGTAGAGGGTATTTTCTTATTCTCTAAGATCCTTGGCTGTCAGAGCATAGCACACCCACCATGCCCATGCATGGCGGGTGTGTAAGGGCAGATGTAGGGCAGATGAGTAAGCACATTGTGGGAGTGACAGTGTGCGTGTGCGTGTGTGTGCGTGTGCATGTGTTTGCCTGTTTGAGGGATAGAGGGCAGAGTTGGAGTTCATGAGCAATAGAGTGGGACTCAGAGTTTACACAGAGTTCAGACTTAAAGACAATATTGATTCCGTCCCTGAGAGGACACCCCCACTAATTAATATCCTGCCACCACCACACTCCCCCATTAATCTCTGTTTAGAAGTTTGTAACATCATTAACATACATGTAATCCTATTTAGCACTTTTCATATACCACACATCCAATGTTTTAGGGACCTAAATGCATTCATCCTTGCCTACACCTGTATCTGTGTCACGTTACATGGAGGTGAGGACCCAAACGTGAGACATGTAGCTAAAGTAAAACAATGTTTATTAAAAAGAATAACAAAAGGCAGGACCACGGGGAGAAACGCACATGAACATTTACAATCACAATGACCAGCACAGGATTGGGGATAACACTCGGGCTAAATACACAAGCAGACAAGACAGGAAGACAGACCATTGGCTAGGCAGAGGTGGACGTACTGTAGCTAGACTGGGAAACACAGGGCAGGGAGT
Organism: Typhlichthys subterraneus; assembly: GCA_027564835.1. Lineage (NCBI taxonomy): Eukaryota > Metazoa > Chordata > Actinopteri > Percopsiformes > Amblyopsidae > Typhlichthys > Typhlichthys subterraneus. Next base: position 95 of record JAODUH010039177.1, on the reverse strand, counting down.
GACAGGGAAACAGGCCTAAAACACAAGGTAAACACAGGGCAGGGAGTGACAAGGAAACAGGCCTGAAACACAAGGTAAACACAGGGCAGGGAGTG
>JAODUH010039166.1:4251-20927 GCA_027564835.1 Typhlichthys subterraneus | reverse complement strand
TGGTTCCCCGCTTCCCCCTCCTGAGGTGGCGGATGGTCTTCCAGAAACACTTTGGTGCCGACCGAAAGTCTTTCTCCTAATCTTCACCAATGGAACAGAAAATGTGGTAAATCCATAGAAAGTTTCTCGATGAAAAGTGGCGTTTATGTCTTTGTTCCCGTGTGGTTCATCACGTGCTGCTGCCGTTAGCGGCACTAAACTGGGAAAATGCTGGATGGTAGAGGCCTGTTCAAACCTTGTATTATAGTCCAACGCACAGACCTTAAAAAACAAAACGTAACACAGAATCTGAATCAAAGTGCAGCATTTTGTTGAATTCGATTGGATGCCAGGTGGAGCCCATTGATTAAAGGTGGAGTCAGCGATGCGGGAGAACGATTGTCCATACATGAAATCGATAAAAACAAAAACGCCTCTGAGCTCCACCTTTCCCCCCATTCCCTACCCGACTGGACACACATTGCCAAGGCTGGGATAGTGTTGTGTGGTGCGGTCTGCACCACTTTGTTTGTGTTCCCATGCACAGAGCCAGGGCCGTGTAGGAACACCGGATTATGTTTTCAGCTCTGCACAGAAAAGGGGCAGCTAGCCCTATCTAGCTAGCACACAGAAAGGGGCAGCTAGCCCTAGCTAGCTAGCACAAAAAAAGGGGGAAGCTAGCCCTAGATAGCAAGCACACAGAATGGGGGCAGCTAGCCCTAGCTAGCTAGCACACAGAAAGGGGGAAGCTAGCCCTAGATAGCAAGCACACAGAAAGGGGCAGCTAGCCCTAGATAGCAAGCACACAGAAAGGGGGAAGCTAGCCCTAGCTAGCTAGCACACAGAAAGAGGGCAGCTATCCCTAATTCTGAACGAACCTCATCTGGGTGGAAGGCTCCGGATGCTTCGATTAACATACAATCGCTGACTACACCTTTAACTGGCTGACCTTGAGCACATGCTGCTTGTTGTCGTCGTAGAAGTTCATGGTCGCCCCGGACAACGGGCGCCCGCTGGTCCTCTGCCAGGTCACCTCGACCTCTTGGTGACCCACCAGCCTTGCTCTGAACACAGCCTTGTCTCCTGGCAACGGCACACACACACACACAGTATTTCCTCGTGGTACGGTTAGCTTGCAGGACTGAGCAGGTGTGTACTGGGAATCCAGTGTTCTGCATACTGTGCCAGATTATGCTAAATGTATAATGCACAGGTAGCAATGACCAGTGTGTCCCGTGTGCCTGCGAGGCTAAACGCCTTCATGTTGTCAGAGCCGCACCGAGCAGGCAGCAAAAGCAGGACAGTCACATCCGGTGTGATGTTCCCCGTGCTGTCTCTCTCTCTCTCTCATGTAGCACTTTGATGAGGCTGCATTACAGTACACCTCAAACCTCTCTCTGCCTGGGGAGACAGCTGTCTTACACCACCCGGTGGAGCTTAACTGTCCTGCGCCTGGGGCGACTGTCTAAAATAAGCACGCACTGTGCAGTACAATATATCTCTAGGGAGGGGGTCACAATTGTTTAGGACATAATTGGAAAGTGGATGTTGGGGGAACTCTGAAGGAGCTGCTTTGGTTAGGAAAGGAAAATGGTCAGTGGTAACACACCCTTTACAGCAACGACAGGGCGCGGCTTCGCCACGAAATCTGGGACAGACTCCCCTCCGGGAATATGGGGGGATTTCTGCCGCTGGCTGAAGACCTCGACGTTCTGTTGCTGCAACCCAGAGGTGTCTAAGAGAGAGAAGGCTCACTGTCATGTCACGTATGTACATCACAGTTACAAGCAGGGTTGGCATGTAACTGATTACAAGTACTCCGTTACTTACAAAAAAACAGTAACTGTAATCAATTAGTTACCAGCTAACAGTGGAATCAGATTACAGGTATTAAAAAAAAAAAAAAAAGATTATATCTAGGAATACATTAAAATCTGAAAAATGTCCTACTTTATTATGATCCCCTGAGCAACATACATGGTCACAAAAATAGAATGATTTTGTGCGCCAAAGCACTAAATAGCTTTGGATGACATTTCAAAGAACAATGTTTAGGCTTTAAATAATCTAAAAGTAATGGAATGTAATCAGATTATGTTGCTAAATGTACCAGGTTATGTCACAGGTACGTCACAGTTACGTCACAGGTATGTACGTTGCAAAATAAACATCGGTTCACCAGGAGTCTCTGGGAATTGTAGTGTTCTTTCTTTGTGGTTGAACACAGTGCAAAGTGTCTTTACTTCTCCACCAGCAGACGTGGACTGGATTTAAAGGCTTACAAAAATGTACTGAAGAATGAAGAATTCAATTCATGCAGGCCTGGTGTATTCACTGATAAACACATGAATACATGTTCAATGGCTGCCACACACGATAGAAACGCTGAATTGAAAATAATGTCTTACTGTTGTTGTTGTGTCATGCTGTTTCTCTTAAGTTCTTATTATTTTATTTTTTATATTTAATACTATTTAATTGATTTAGATTTCATATTTGTATTTGCCTCAACTGGAAAGCACTGGGTCTGTTGTTTTAAAATGTGCTATAAAGAAACTTGACTACGATTTATGATTCAAAGGGAAGTATTATAATTAAAGGTGAGGTTTCTGGTGAAAGAATGTTGATATTTAAACTCGACAAAATCAACTCTCCATTCAATGCCACAGGGTTCTTCTTCATAAGCTTCGACACAAATGGCCAAGGCTGGGACCGTACCACACAACCCTGTCCCACTACCCGTTTACAGAGCCAGGGCAGTGAAGGAACACCGGATAATCTTTTCAGCGTGCACACAGAATGGTACGTGAGGGAATATTAGCTTAATTAGCATACACTCGCTGACTCTGAGAGCAGAGGACCGCGTCAGGCCAGCAGGGCGGGGGTCCTGTGAGACTCTAACCTACTTTCCGAGTGCTTCATGGAGCCCACGGAAGAGCTAGCTGAGGTCATTGGCATCTCCAACATCTGCCTCTTCTGGCCCATCAGCTGCTTCAAGCGCTCCACGGTACCCCCGGTGGCCTGGAGGAGCTTTGCAGCCATGGCAACGAGCAGAGCAGTCTGATGATTGGCAGCTGGAAAGCCTGAGGTGTTGTATGAGTATGGAAGGATTGGGAAAACCGATAAAGATAGAGAAAGAAGCATAGAAGAAACATTATAGGAAAAGATTGTAGATGGAGATTTTGCATAGTTTCCTCTATTAGGTCAAAGAGGTCCTGTGAGGATGGAGAGCGAGCCATGCCCTCTATTGCCACCAACACCCAGCGGAGCCCTTGACAGCAGAACAGACATTTAGGGCAGACAGCTGCTTGCATCTAATACATGTGTGTGTGTGTGTGTGTGTGTGTGTCTCAGAGGTAATGTGCTTGGTGATTCCAGAGGCGCTCCCTCCCTCCTTCGGAATGTCTTGGCCGCCTTGCTTTGTTCTTGACAGCAGGGGTCCACGTCTGCCCACAACCGACCTTTCAGCTCTGCGGACCTCTGCGGCGAGCATCCAATTAAAAACAAACCCTCACCCCCGCGGTGCGATGTTTGCGCAACCGGTGAAGGGGAGCTTCTCTGTGACGGCACCACACACACACCGAGTGTCTCATAACAGACCAGACAGGTCGTACGTGTGGGCGACCCGCTCTGAGTCATTGTGTGGCTTCGTACGGCGCGGCCTTATCAGATGGTCTGTATGTGGAGGAGCGTGTATCTTAGAGTAAATTAGCTGAGGTTTGCACGACACACTGACATGTCACTCTGATGATGTAGAGGTTCCTGGCAGTTAGCTTATCAGTCGTCTATACGAGTTAGATGCCACTGCAAACAGAACAAGTCAAGTTTGTTCAACTTCAAAGTCCACACCATGACATTGGGGAGGAAATACTGTAGTCTTTTTATGTATATAGCCCTTAATCACATTAGTCTCAAAGGGCCTTACAACCCACACATTTCACTGTATTCTGTATGTAATCGACTGAAGCCATCTTTTAGTCTTCAGTCTATACTGGGCTCCTGTATTCCAGCTCTGCAACGTCTGCAAGGCTGCTACATGTCTCGTAGACAGGAACCAAACAGCTGTGGCCAGCATGTTGCCATGGAGATGTTGGAGAAACTTATAGCCAAGCATCTCACTGTTGTCAGGAAGTTTCACTCAAATGTGTTTCTCCTTTTCTTATGTCTTAGGACGTTTCTCTGTGTATATGGCCTCTCCAATGGCCTGCCACAGTCAGCATTACATCTCCAACACATCACGCAGCCATACCAACGTACTTGTAGCAGTAGAGCAAGGGGATTCTTCACCACTGGCTTCAGTTTGAGCTTCAGCCACAGGTCTTCATGACGTTGTAGTCTCCTCTGCTCTCTCATCCCAGCTTGGCCTGGTCTGGTGGGTTAGACAGGCAGGTGCGTACGACCAGCAGCTTTACACCTGCTACAGCGTGTCTCTACAGCGTGTCTCTCCTGGACCAATGGTGTCTGCCGGGCTTGGGTGGATTAATGCCCCAATGTCTCCCGGTTGGACTGCAGCGTCCCCGAACAACAAGCGCTCTCCGGGCAGGGTTGTTGTGATGGAGAGGTTCTAACAGGCCCTGCCTCACTGCTGGCTGGGCACCCCGAGGTGGGGACCCACCGACCGGGGTCGCAAGATGCTCTTGGTGGGATTATGTCATGGTTTTGAAATAATTATCATACACTTTCAGATATGGAAGTATGGAGACGAGAACATTTTGGTACACTTTTGAAGAATTTCCCATCAAAGGTACAATATTGACAATAACCTTAATAACAGGCCACATGTACACAACTGTATTTTAACTGGTTCACTTTTATATAGATTTTAGCACTAAAAGTGGATTAGCACTAAAAGGTACACAACTGTTTCACAAAAGTGTGCCTCCCCTGCAACAAGCATTTCTACCCTCTCTATACTTCTATTTCTGAGTGTTTCGAAAATTCCCTCTTATCATAGACGTGTCTTTTTCTAAATGTGTGGTTGATTCTGGGCTACACTGGAGATATGTATCCCCCTGACTGACACCTCTTTCCAGCACTGTCTGGCTGTCTCCAGCTTTTATACTACTGAAAGCTGCTAAGAGGCAATACTGTAATATTTTATTTCAGCACTCCATGCATGACAGCATTGCAATAGTGATAATGTGCCCCAACTGGTTCATTGACAAGGAAAGAGATCCTTTGTTTTGTCAGAAAACTAGTTAAGTAATCTTAATGGATGTCATCTGTTAAAGTCCTTACATGTGAATGTTGATGAATGGTGGAAAGAGAGGGTATGAGATAGACAGACAGGCAGACAGACAGACAGGCAGACATAAAATAAAGGAACTGAGCATGGTGAAAGACAGAACAAAACAGAGAGAACCTCATTGGCTTCATTTCCCGCTAATCCTCTTTGTGCTACACCTGGCTAGCATACTAATGACAGAGAAATGACCTAGATTCTTCTCTCCACACGTTTATCCTCACGGCCCAAAACATAATGAATGAGTTGGATGGATTTCACAGTGTGGATATTCTGTCTAGATGAAACACAGCCACTGTCTCTGCAACAGTCTGAGCCGGTGGAGCTGTTTGAACAAGCTTTGTGACAATACATTCAAAGCCACTAGAAATGGAAATGGCATTCTCTCAACACAGTTGTGAAGACTACTGGTATTTGTTGGGGTGATGCACCAATGAGCTGGACACCAACTGCCGCTAAACAAGAAGAAGAAGACTACTGGTATTTGTTGGGGTAATGCACCAATGAGCTGGACGCCAACTGCCGTTAAACAAGAAGAAGAAGACTACTGGTATTTGTGGCGGTAATGCACCAATGAGCTGGACGCCAACCGCAGTTAAACGACAAGAAGAAGAAGAACAAAAAGACTACTGGTATTTCCACTGCTCTTCAGAACAGCTACTTTTGAAGCCAACGCAGACTTGGTATCTGGTTGCCGCTATAATGCTACACAGGATGGCTATTTTTACCGTATCACCTGTTCAGATGGAAATGCAGTTTGTGAAAGTCACTGTGGTGCAGCAGATTGCTAAAGAGACATGTATGGAGCGAGAGGAAACGCTGCCTGAGACCCACAGCGTTGCTAATATAGAATATAGCTGCAGCTATATACTGTAGCTGTGGGATGTTAACCGTGAGATGTCTTAAGTAATTAAAGGTGTAGTTAGCGATTGTAAAATAACATACTTTTTTGGTGTAAATGCAGCTAATAATAATAATAATAATAATAATAATAAAAATAATAATAATAATAATAATAATAATAATAATAAAAAAATAAAATAAAAATAATAATAATAATAAATTGTAAAACATTGTAAATAGGCAGAATATACATTCTAGAAACAAGACAAACCCAAACTAAAAGCTAATATCTCATCGGCCCGCTGTCAGTTCTGTGTGTGCTGAAAAAATAATCTGGTGTTCCTACACTGCCTTATGGGAACAGAAACAAAGTGATGCAGACCGCACCACACAACACTATCCCAGCCTTGGTGTCCAGTGTGGGGGGCGGAGCTTCTTAGTGAGCGCCCTATGGCATTGGTTTTTGAATGACTCAAACAGAACCTAAGATTGCTGCTATTTGAATTCAATCACAACAAAACCTCCTCTTCCTTCGCTGCCATAGGGTGCTCACTCAGAAGCTCCGCCCCCCTTCAACGCCATAGGTGGGGGAGCGCACCAGGAACATGACGATGTCAACACACCTGGGCTCAGGTGTGCTGTCGGTGCAGTTCACCTGCTCCAAACAAGACACAGGCAGAGAGACAGACAGACAAGCAGACAGACAGGCAGACACACAGGCAGGCAGGCAGATAGACAGGTAGGCAGACACACAGACAGACAGGCAGACACACAGACAGACAGATAGGCAGACACCACACAAGCAAGCACACAAGCCACTATTAGCTAGTACAGCATAATGGAATGTATATGAGCTGCATTTATACAGCGCTGCTCTAACCCTCAGACCACTCTAAACACTTTGAGTGGCCGGAAGGTTGGAATAGCACTGTATAAATAGTCCAAGCAATCAATGTTAAACTACTGTATACAATTGTATATTAGTATACAAACATACATACAAATGGTAAATGGACTGAATTTACATAACGCTTTCTAATCTTCCAGCGACTCAAGCGGGGGGAAGGGGCAGGGAAGGGGGGGGGTTTGAAGAGGACACAGACATGCAAATAAGTAAGGTGTGTATTATAAATCAAACTATATACTACTTTACATATGTTCTTATATTTCCAACGTACATCAAGCTATTTAACTGGAACGCTTCACATCACATCTCTTTGATATAAATGCACACGCTCTTGTTTCACAGCGGTCCAGCCAGGCCTATGGGGCTTGTGTTTTCTCAATGTGGTGGCTACAGTATGTCAAGTCACAGACCAGTTTAATTCATACCGTGTGGTTCACAAGCTCAGTTGACCTAAGAATCCATCAAGTCAGGCTTCAAGGCCATTTGCTTGAGCCCAAGCTACCAGTGGTCTGGACCAATCAGGGTTGTACTGGCAGCTACGGGCGTCATATAGGCTGAGCGATTGGAATATTTCACGCCACCTTTAATTATTATTTCTCCTCTGTTGTTAAGATCATTACATTGTATGTTTTTTATTCCTTATCTACATTCAGTTCATTCTTATAATTGTTATTATAATATTCTTAGATTGCGTATAAATTGTGACCATATGAAGTAAAACAAAAATACAAATATGCACAAGGCTATAAACTGAAACTGCTTTCTTGTCTCACAAGACACGCACGCACGAAGGGCTAACATTCACACAATGACATATACAGTGTGTCAGTTCTGCCGGAAGGGGGCAGTCCAACGTAAATGTCGAGTGGTTTAGCCCTGGAGTCGACATAGGCTATGTGTGTGTGCTTTCTACCTATCCTACATTGGCAAAAAGAATGTCATAACACATGATTTAATTCTACATTGATTGTGTTTAATGTATACTCTCTCTTAATCTTAAACTAGTCTATTTATTAAGATAGGCGTACTGAATATGACTATAGCCTAGGCTACATTTCCTGCAACTACAAGGTCGATCTTACGAAAATATAGTTGATTTTGCTTGTTTATTTTACAAGATCAATCCACGTATGGAGGTAAAATTGAAGGATTAAACTACTAGGCTACAGATTGGTTTTATTGAACCTATAATTAGAACCGAGACTCAGCGACGGCAAATGTCGTCATTCTACCGCGGCTGGGTCAAAGAAAGCATTTGATTGGACTACCTGACATGTCAGTTACCACCTCCCAAGTTCGGTTGCTCAGCAGCGTTGTGATGCTGCTCGATTGATAGGCGTACAGAGCGGTCCGTGCGGGCTGGGAGATATCCTTATGTATTTCACTGGAATAGGACATATCGTGTGTAAATCCAGACATGCGTTCCTTTTACGGAGAGAGATGCCTTCCTTTCCTCATTTTTCATGGGACGACCGAGAGTTGAGCGGCAGATATTGTGGCGATTTTATGTAAAGGTCCTCTTTATACAATAACAACAACGGACCTTAAAGAATAGCTGCTAGAAACACGGTGTTACCATCATTCCCTTCGATGGTATTCCTAAGCGGACGGTTGCACATCCTTGGTTCGGACAACACGCGACTACTTGTGGAGATTCTCTTTTCCAAAATGCACCTGACAGGAGAAACGAGGAGATGGTGCACATGGGCATCTGATTGAGAGGGCTTCGTGGACTTGGACACGCTCGGTTAACTTTAGAGATTCGATAAAAACGCGTTGACTTGATTGACGGGGCGTGTGCAGTGTACAGTAAACCGCGGGGGTTACACACATAATGGTAACGGGGGCTTTAAACGTACAATGATAACGCCAACCGATGCCCCTCCTATCGGAAGACTTGAATAAACGCGCGCTTCAGATCGTGCATTGTAACAGGATAAACAATACACAGTTATTGTTTTAACAAATTATGGAATGTGGGGCTGCAAAGTCTTGTTGCTGTTGACAATATTACCCCCCATCTCTAACACACACACGCACACACACGCACACACACACACACACACACACACACACCAATTAGTGGATAATGAGTGGATATGATGCGTTTGGCCCCCCTCCACTTAAAAAACTTTTAATTCCCGGATTCTGTCATCATTCTAGTCATTGAGTAGGCTACACGCCTAATCCGGGGCCTGATCATGAGTGAGTGGCCGATAAAATGATCACCGTCGTGGTGTCTGCAGGACTCGAGCGAGAGAGGATTTGTGTAGATTATCCGATGCTATTTTCACCCACGCTGGAGTGATCCGCGGCGCTTGATCCGCGCCTTTTACTGCCCCTGCTGTCGCCGAGCCGCCACTGGAATGCGCGGCGGCAGGTTACCGCTCCACTGCGCGTCTGTTTACGAGTCTGACGACTGCGAAAGGAGAAATCGGGACTGCGCTTAAGACAGACACAGCCATGCCTGATTTAAAGACAGAAGCGCTGCTGGATAACACTTGGCTACTACTTCTTCGTTTACTGGACGCACTTCAATAGCACCGCATCTTTATCAGCTGTAGCCTACCTCAGCCTCTATCGGCCATCACATAAGCAAGTCTGTGCTGAAAGTCTCTGAGAGACTAGCTGAATCCTATTAATGAAGGGTCATTTTAACGGGATGCCACCAGTTTGACCAGAGGGACGGATCGTGCCCACATGCCCTGAACCGAACGGCTATACTTCGTGTCCTAGTTTTTACACTCGGTTACCGGACAATGCCTCAGCGACGATGTTGCGCTTTCCTGTGAAGAAAATTAGGAAGCAATTCAAACTCCTCCTGTTGCTCGTACTTCTCACCTTTGCTGTGTGGTTCACATACCTTCACATCAACCAAGGCAAGACCATCAAGCTGCACTTCAACTATGGGAAAGGTATAGTTGATAACATGCCCATACTCTGTCGTTTATATTGTGTATAGTGGGCAAGTGTGCTCTTTGTACGGTGATGCCGTCTGGATGTATGTGATCCTTAAGCGAGCTCATCTCTCATCATGCTGAGGTCGTGACCTTTTAATCATACATGGGCGATGTTTGTGCGTGCTTAGGCATATGACTTTGTGTGTGTGTGTGTGTGTGAATGCAAACACCTATATTAGCTGACGGCATACCATATTTCTGCAGCTGTCTATGTAAAATGATATGATGTCCTTGAAGTGTGTAACACAGAATCCTCCGCCACACTCTGATCTCAGTAATAACGGTTTCTGATTCCCAACAATTGTGATTGGGATTGACTGATGTTGAGGCTACTAGGTTGGGACACACACACACACACACACACACACACACATACATATATATGTGACATTTTAATCATATATATATATATATATATATATATGATTAAAAGGTTATATATACACAAACATATACAATCATATACGTGTGTGTGTACTGTGTAGTGTAGTATACATGTTTAATACTGTACATGCATATATGTGTGTGTGTATACATATAATGTGTACTGTACATACATACATACATATGGGGTGCATGTGATTATGTTATACATTGGTAAACACAACCTTCACAACTTTCTAGAATGTTGTAATTATCAGCTTTGAAATTAGTGTATGGTGTATATTTTTATAAAAACAATTAAACATTTAAAGTCACAAGTTAAAACTTTATTTAACGTGTTGTTGTATTGTTTCCAATATAGTACAGGTAAAATTTAATTTACAAATCACTTTGATTAGTTTTTATTAGCATTTTCCATATTGTCCCAAGTTCCAACTATTTCATAAATGTGGTATATATACATACATGTACATGGGCCCTATTCTCTCACACGCATGAATCCGCAAAGTAGTTTAGCTTTAAATGTATTTTTGTATTTATTATTAATTGTTTTCAGCACTTTGTCCACTTGTAATTTAACCTACGATGCCTATTTCTTCTTCTTTTTCTTCTTCCTATTATTATTATTATTATTTCTGTATACCTGTTCAGACCGTGTTGGTCTTGATGAAGCCTGTTATTGCTTGAAGAGTCCTTGGGTCTGTGGAACCCGCCATGTATTCAGATAAACACAAATGGCTGTCTTTTTTACCGAACAAACACTTGACATCAGCTATGGAGACGGCCTTTGGCGGTGGCCAGGACAGCAGCTGGGGTTTTACCTTAAAGGTGGAGTCAGCGAATGAAAGTGAAGAATTGCTTTGTGAGATGAGGGTTTGATTCAATAAGCAGCGTTATTAATAATTCATAGCAAAGCACCTGTGATTGATTGATGATTGCGCAACCATGAACAACAATCATGATCACTGCACCCAATAATCCAGCAATGTTGATTAGTTGGTGTGTGGGTAAATTCTCTTTTTAAGTAAAATCTTAGTTAAATTAGACATAATTAATATTGTAATATATTAATTTGATAACTCAAGTTTTACCTAAAGATTTCCCACTACATTAGTTAATACAGCTCTTATTTATTTATTAAAAAATGTTTTTCTGTGTGCCGAAAACATATTCCAGTGTTTTCACACAGCCCTGGCTCTCTAAATGGGAACACAAACAAAGTGGTGCAGATCGCACCACACAGCACTGTCCCAGCCTGTGGAGGTCAGAGCTTCTGAGGGAGAACTCGTGGCATTGAAGGCAGAGGTGTTTTAGTTTTGATTAGGTTGAAATATCAACCGTCTTTTCTCCAGCATCGCTGACTACCTTTAACACACTCTCTGTGTTTGTGCTAGCTATCGCTGTCGTGTCCTTTAAATTAAAAGAAATAAGTCTGTTTGACTTCCCCTCTGCGGTTGTCTGCTTCAGGAGAGAGCCTCTGTGCTATAATTGACTGTCTTCTATTTAGCAGCCTTTGAGCAGGTCGACTCACTTAACCTTGTATGAATAACATGTCCCCTCTTGTTGGGAGAGAGATGTAGCCATTACTTTTAAACAGGGCTCTGTGAAGTGTGTTATACTCCTATCTGGCAAATGGCTCTCCTCACACAAAAGGCTCAATCCATTCTGTGCAGATTGGGACAAATTATTTTTGCTATGAATTCCAGATGTAGAAAAAAACATATATATGGCGTAGACCAGGCCTGTGCAAAGTGGGGCCCGGGGGCCGGATGCGGCCCTTTGAGACATTCTGCCCGGCCCGCCCGATACAGCAAACATTTAAAAATAATAATACAACATAAATTTACTAGACGAGCTCTGCAGAATGTTACTTTTTTTACTGCTGCGTAAAAATATACATAAAGTGAACTGTTACGTTTTATTATGAAAATTGTGTTGCATAGGAATAGCCTATATATGCGTAAATGTGCAAGTTGACAAAGTTAGCTATTTTGTGTTGTATTTGTAAAAATTCTAGCATGTTTGTTAACAAAGTAACGTGGCCCGCGAAGTTCTCTGACATTTTCAATGTGGCCCTTAAGTGAAAATAATTGCCCACCCCTGGCGTAGACACATCTCTGATTATTGATTGCTGATAAATTTGAGCTTTAATGGGGGTGCACATGTACTGAGGTGTTTTAGTTTAGCATAAGTATCAGGAATGAAGTTTTCCAGAACATCGTTCTATATAAATGTCAGTGGGAACAAGGCTGATGTAACATATCTCATATCAGGCATAAGGCAGTCGACAATCAGGATCTCCTGCAGTGTGCATTTGTTTAATAGTCAGGTGTTGTTGCTGCTTTTTGCATTAATAATGATCATTTTGCATAAGATCTGCGCTTGCATACCATGCAAATATCTACGGCCATAGGAAAGCCGCCATTACATTTTTACCTGAAATGTATTGGGAAATATATGTTTTTTTTTTTGGTTGAATGATTCATCGCCACTGCCAAGACTTCTCTAGTTTTCATTCTGACAGTCATCAAATTCTCCTCTACCGATGATGCAATTCTCTCTGCAAACACACAATTCATGGGATTGGAATTACAGATAGTAGGGAATACAAAAACAAAACAATCTAAACAAATGTTTCAGAGCACAGTAGAACATATCAGATGCCAAGCTCAATTATGATTAAAGAGATAATATGAAGGTGAGTTAAAAGTATATACAGCAACCTCCGCAGCTCTAATGTGAAGTGGTAAAATATTCCATAGGATCTGGGGAGCAAATTCTCTTTTAAGCCAGGCTCTAGGGACATCCATTACATTACACCACTGCTGTGAGAGGTTTGCTAGGGCTAATCAACGGCACGTTACGAATGATGAAGATAGACGAAGAGAGTCAACACAAACACCATCGTCATGTCATCATCATCATCATCACCACACCTACAGATTGCCATAAATGGTTCACAGCTGGTTGTTAATGTGATGTCATAATTGGCGAGTTAGAAGTTAGAGTCACCCTTCATCCATTAAGAGCACGAGGCGTCCACAACACTCAACAGGCCAACCTTTTCTTCATGAGTCTGCTGGCTTGGAGTCACCGCCGGACGCTACAGACTGTGTGAGCTACTGGACTGAATTTCCCAGAGGGGATAAACAGAGTGTGTATCTATCTACTATCTAGTATTGTTGTACCAGACTGTCACATTTCTATAGGGTCCTATGTGGTAGCCTTTCTTCCTTAGCAGTGTCCTTCCTTAGCACCTTATGGTATACAGCACACAAACCGTATGCTGTACCCCACAGATCAATAGTGGCTTGCTTGTGTGCTTTGCTTGTGTGCTTTGCTTGTGTGCTTTGCTTGTGCGTAGCCTACATACTGTACAGTACGCGTCCTGGCACCAATGACGGGACCATTTGTCTTACGGTGCAGCGTTGGTAGAAAGTGGGCATTTCGCACAGTTTCCACGACAAATGCCATGCAGCAGCATACTGTATGTGCTAAGCAAGCTGATAAAAGTGTGATTGAACAGTTGGGAGCAGCCTCATTTAACCAGAATTTCAATGAGGAAGTGTCCTGGCAGGGCTAGCCTGCTGCATGTGAGATGAGAGCTGCGTTCAGGGGTACAAGCCGCTCTCTGTTCCTAGCATCAACAGGTCCAGGGAGGGGTGGGGGGTTGGGGGGGGCGGTTACAGGCCTCTATTGATTAACCAGGACTACACACACACACACACATACACACACGGGGGCACACACACATGTTACAGGAGCTCAAGACCTATCTACAACACGCACATGCACACACGCACACACATGCACACGCACATGCTCACAAATACACGTGCACACACATGCACACACACGTGCACACACACACACAATCACACGACACACACACAGGCTCACGATCAGCGTTAGTCTATGTGCAGTGTAAGGGAGGAGGAGGGGTAGAGATGGTGTCGGTGTGTAGGGGGGAGGTGTGCGCTCCTCCACAAAAACAACACTGTTGTAATGCTGGCTTCATCCACAAGGGGCATACAGTTACAATCACTGAGTCAAACCAATCTTTAATAGCTGGTTTTCTTTGGGAGCAAGGCGTCAGTGTGTGTGTGTGTGTGTGTGTGAGTGAGTGTGTGTGTGTGTGTGTCTGTGGTTAATTGAGGCCTTCATGCCACCAGACACACACACACACACACACACACACACACACTGGAGGGTAGAAATGTATTATCTCTCTTCTATCGCTGTCATGGTAACCATGCCCTGTGTTATCACCTCTTACTAATTTTAGCTTGCGTGGTTCTGACGGTCATCTGTAAACGCAGCAGAACTCTGCCGGAAACCTGCTAACTGACACCACCTCACACACACACACACACACACACATACACACACACGCACACATACGCACACACATGCACACACACACACATGCACACACACACACATACACACATACGCGCACACACACGCACACGCACGAACACACACACACACACCCAGGCTGAGGCATTCGGTCGGTGCTCTATATAATATTTTTAACATTTATACAGCAACTATTGTTGTATTGTTGTAAGATAGGGCCCTAGACTCAATAACTTGGTAGTTTGTGTTTAAACCCATCCCAGAAACTGAATTGTGAATCATTTTACTCTCTCCCTTTCACTGTTTAATATTTTCTGATATTAATTGGAACACCATAAACATAACACTTGTTGGGAACCCTGGGCACATAATACCCTGGGAGAATACATATGCAGAACTGGGGAACATATAACCCTGGGAACATACTGTAGATACACACACACACACCTTTGGCACACACATAGTGTAGATAGATTAGTTGAATTTACTTAAAACATCTGTTCCTTTGGAAAGACTCATTCATGACAGAATCGTCTTTAAGCAGACAGGCAGGAGTTTCACCACGTTATGAGCTGGCCCTCGGGCTTCAGCCTTCCAACGCTGTGGTAGATCTGGTAACACAGCGCCTGTGTGCGGTGCTATCTGGTGTCCCCTTACTGTAAGGAATCCGACCTTGCGTGCGTTACAATCAATCATCAAAGGCTGTGCGGCTGAACGAGCCGTCTGTCGAGTGGCGGTTGGAAGAAAGGTCACCTCCCCACAAGCCGCTAACACCAGCTAACCTTAGATAACGCTGGCTAGTGCAGCTTAACGCCAACTAAATCGTTGGCTATTGTCAGCTAACATCAGCTAATGTTGGCTAACATTGCTAATGTTGGCTAATGTTGGCTAATGCTGACTAGTGCAGGTTAATGCCAGCTAATACAGGCTAACGTTGGCTATTGTTAGCTAACATCAGCTAATGTTGGCTAACATTGCTAATGTTGGCTAATGTTGGCTAATGCTGACTAGTGCAGGTTAGTGCCAGCTAACACAGGCTAACGTTGGCTATTGTCAGCTAACATCAGCTAATGCTGGCTAATGCAGGCAAAGTCAAAGGGAAAAATTGCACGTGTACAATTGCGAGTCAAATCTGATAAAAACATTTCTAAATGTTTGATGACTTTGCCTAAAAAAAATGCTTAAATAGCAGTTTTTCTCCAGTTTATAATCACACTACGCATGTGCAAGATTTCACAACACTGACTTCATTAACGGCTGTTGCTAAAACAATAACAAACATTGATAACGTTGTCTAATGCTAGCTAACATCTGCTAACACAGGATAATGCTGGTTAGTGCAGGCTAACTCCAGCTAATATCGGCTAATGTTGGCTAGCATCGGCTAACTGGCTCATTTCCAATGCAGGCTAATGCTGGCTAACGTCTGCTAACGCAGGCTAGCTTTGGCTGACGCCGATAACGCCGGCTAATGTCGGCTAACACTAGCTAACATCAGCTAAAGCAGGCTAATGCAGCCCTGAACAGGGCTGGTATACCATTTCCCCTGATGTGTGTTCGACCGGCATTGCTTTTCACCCACGTTGTCTTCTGAATGCCACCCCAAGTACTTTGCTGCCACTCATCATGTGCTTATGAATATTTACAAGTTCACAGAGACAGTTCTAGAGGTGGAATATGGAGGGAGCTCATCTCCATTTATGAGAACGTGTCATGTAAAGTTTAGCGGGGAGACAAAAAGTTTGGCAGCGTAGTTGGGATTAATCTTCAGGGCTTCTGCCCCGCACGCCTGTGTGGTGTTAAGTTTACAGCCGGTCTGAAAACTATAAGAGAATAAAGGCATTTAGGGCTGCGATAGCGTGGAATATTTGGCTCGGTGCTGCTTCTCAGCACTCGCCGGTGACCCCCGCTGACAACCCTCTCTTTCCCAGCCTGGCTCTCTGCGTCGTGTTTCGTCTGACTTATCCCGTTGAGGGGGGGGGGGGGGGGGGGGGGGGGGGGG
>JAODUH010039145.1:0-20931 GCA_027564835.1 Typhlichthys subterraneus | reverse complement strand
ATCACTGTAGGTCTATACACTGTAACTGTATCACTGTGGGTCTATACACTGTAACTGTATCACTGTAGGTCTTAATAACACTGTACCTGTATCACTGTAGGTCTTAATACTGTAACTGTATCACTGTAGGTCTATACACTGTAACTGTATCACTGTGGGTCTTAACACTGTAACTGTATCACTGTAGGTCTATACACTGTAACTGTATCACTGTGGGTCTATACACTGTAAGTGTATCACTGTAGGTCTTAACACTGTACCTGTATCACTGTGGGTCTTAACACTGTATCTGTATCACTGTAGGTCTTAATACTGTAACTGTATCACTGTGGGTCTATACACTGTACCTGTATCAATGTGGGTCTTAACACTGTACCTGTATCACTGTAGGTGTTAATACTGTAACTGTATCAATGTGGGTCTTAACACTGTGAACACATGAAAATAATACAACATTTTAGTCAAATGTTATAAACATATTTGTCAGTACAATAAATGCTTGTCTCCAGAATGGGATAGTCAGACAGTCAGACAGGTAGGCAGTTAACCAAACAGACATCTTCATGTCAATAGGGCTAACCTAGCTACACATCTCATAACATGCTTCAACACCCTTCTAACATTATAACACATTCTTCACAGACATGGAGTCTGCCTAGTCCAAGACTAAAAGAACAATTCAATGAAGATCTCCACTTTAAACAGTTCTTAGTCTGTGAAACTGGTCCTGTAATGTCTCACACACACGCATGTGAGATGATGTCATCGGGTGGGACTCCCTTGAGTCTGGGTCGAGCTCTTCACATGTTGGGGGGGAGAGGGCTCTCAACTCTCTAAAACTCTCCTGTTATTCTCACACATGGAGACAGCTGGCCTGGCCTGGCCTGGCCTGGCGTGGTCTGGCCTGGTCTAACCTGGTGTGGCCTGGTCTGGTCTGGACTGGTCTGGTGTGGTCTGCTGTGGTCTGGTCTGGTCTGGTGTGGTCTGGTCTGGTGTGGTCCGGCCTGGCCTGGTCTGGTCTGGTGTGGCCTGGTCTGGTGTGGTCTGGTCTGGTCTGGTGTGGTCTGGCCTGGCCTGGCCTGGTCTGGTCTGGTCTGGTGTGGTCTGGCCTGGCCTGGCCTGGTCTGGTCTGGTATAGTTCTAGAGGCTGCTAGCTACACGGGAGCTAGCAGAACGTGTAAGGGTGTGCTAGTAGAGGCTGTAGTTAGCAGAGATACAGCTTGGACACAGCTTGGACCAGGAGCTGCTTCTGAGGTGCGCCCATTTTGGTTGTCCAGGACGACCATGAGATTCTCCACTGCTAGACAGGGTGATGGACATGTCTACGTGAGGGCGGGCCTTCGCTGAGAGGCAGAGTAGTTGTGAGCAGCGTCCACCAAGATGCTTCTTCGCTTGGTTAAAAACAGGAACTGGACGACTTCTTGAAACAGAAAGTGTTGCGTCGGCAGCATAGACATGTACTGTAGTGCTGTTGGGAAGGAAACAGTTATTTATCATATTTGTTGTGTACGGGAACAAGATATCGTGTTTGTGTGCGCGCTTCCCCGGTCAGAACACTGGGTGTGTCTCTTTGTGTACAAGTGTGTGTGTGTGTGTGTGTTATCAGATCTGTGTGATGTTTAGATACGGTTTCCTTGTGCACTGTCATTTACATTAACACAAATACTGTGGTATGCAAACCCTGTGTATGTGTGTGGAAGAATAGACAATAGTTTACACTGCAGTGCATTAGATGAGCTGAGCCACAGTTTGTTTTCAGATATGAGCGGGTGGATGGGTGGATGTATAGCGAACGTTATCATTGAAAGACACTGTGTGTCTCTGTTCGTTATACACACACACATACTGTACACACACGGATGTTAAATATAACATAATAATAATAATAATAATAACATATTACCATCATTCAGAACACAAGACAAATAAGAGTTTACTTGCAAAATGTAATGTGCAAAATAATCGTTTTTTTCTCGATTATATTGTTTTTTTTTATGGAGACACTGTATCTATTTAACTATCACTATGGAGACACTGTGTCTATTCAACTATCACTATGGAGACACAATATGTTTTAAAGGAACTAGCATACTCAGGGTGCAGTGCTGTCACCGGCCATAGGGGTCGCATTTAACTGCTCATCACCAGCTGTGTGTGTTGCAGGTTGCTGAGACACTCCAGGGGGCCATGCAGAGCATCAAGTGCGTTGTCGTGGGCGATGGGGCGGTGGGCAAGACGTGCCTGCTGATCTCGTACACCACCGGGGCTTTTCCCCGAGAGTACATCCCCACCGTGTTCGACAACTACAGCAGCCAGGTGTGTGTGTGTATATACCATAATGTGTGTGTGTGTATATATATAACATGTGTGTATGTGTATATATAACATAATGTGTGTGTGTGTGTGTGTGTGTATATATATATATATATATATATACACACACATAATGTATATATATATATACACACGATGGTTGTTAGAGGAACATTATTTTTCTTGAAATAACTATCAAGAACATGTAATTTCCTTGTTATGGATCATTTCCTTTGTTAGCCATTGTGATAATCTCTTCTCCTGTCCCTCCCAGAACCGGATGCATGAGAGCATGAAGCTGTTTGACTCCATCTGCAACAATAAGTGGTTCACTGAGACCTCCATCATCCTCTTCCTCAACAAGAAGGACCTGTTTGAGGAGAAGATTGCCCACAGCCCCTTGACCATCTGCTTTCCAGAGTACACAGGTAACGTAGCATGCTCCTATTGGAGTGGACGGTTAGCGATGCTCCATATTTGACCGATTTATACTATCATTTCATAACAATAATTAAAAAACTTCAAAAGCATCAATACATTATATTATCGCATCTGAGCACAGCTGTGATTATGAAATTAAGAATAACATGCTACCTCTTGTGTGTTATTAATTATGCTGCTATTTGCACATACATAAATAAAACATGTTTTAATGGGTTACAGATACTCATTAATTCTAAATGATATATTTTAATATTGTCGGTTAATGATTGGTTAACGAGTGATCGGTTGGAGAAAAGGTTTTATCAACGGTGATACAGTATGAGGCATGGTCTGCTATTTAAGGGTCAAATGTTACGTAGCTGTCTCGGTGCGTAAGGTGAGCTTCTCTAGTCTGACTCTAAAACATCTGTCATCCTCAGGTCCCAACAAATACGAGGAGGCCCAGACCTACATTCAGACCAAGTTCGAGGATCTGAACAAGAAGAAGGACACCAAGGAGATCTACACCCACTTCACGTGCGCCACCGACACCAAGAACGTGCAGTTTGTGTTCGACGCCGTCACAGACGTCATCATCAAGAACAACCTGAAGGACTGCGGACTCTTCTAGAGCGACGCACGGCGAGGTGTCAAGGTGGGCTTACGTCTCCTGAACGCTGATCCTCAGCTTGACGTGGCTGCTAAAATTAGCAGCTGACCGCAGGCGTCGCTAATGCCTTTTAACCTCCTCTTGCTTGTTGTGTGTTTTACCATGCGGGTGCTTTGATCTGTGTGCTTTGTTTAGCCGTTTGTTAATTTGCTAGCTTCTATACTTGGAAAGGGGACAGTTTCACAGTGAATGTGCTACGGTGCACCTTTAAGAGTAAACTATGATATAGTGCCCCTCGCACCCGAAATGCCTTTCGCAGCGCTTGTTAACACTTTGAAGCAAATATGGCTGTATGTGAACCTATGAGCATTATAGGGGGAGGGGTGAAGAGCAGTGCGAACCACTCAGCATTCCAAGTTGCAAACTCGAGTCCTTATCTCTGATTGGCCACACACCTCAGTATATTACCCACAGCTGCAGGGATTCAGAAAATGTCCAAAATCAATGTATAAACCCTGGATAATAGTCAGGAAATTACTGTCCCTTTTAAGCGCACTTGTGCTTATAAACGCCCGTTTCAAAATCACCCATGTGTGGCTGTTTCCTTGTTTCCAATCAGATTACTTGAACAGTTCTGATGACGACCAAGAAGGGGGATATACACATCATGAATGACTGCACTGGCCAACCACAACTTCTGCTTTGATCTGCTTTTTATAAAGACACCTAAGAGACTGAAAACTTAAACGAGCCTTGCAGAATTCAATGATAGCCGAACCAGTTGCTCGTATTGTTAACTCTTTGGGCTATGACCACAAATCAACATGTATTGTATTTTTGTTTTTTGTTTCTTTATTTTCAATTACTAGAGGAAGAAAAAGGAAAACTTTTTATATAAATGCATTCATTTTACTTTAATTATGATGTGCAAAATTATTAGACTTTTAATCACATGAAGCTTATTTTTTAAAGAACATAAGCACAGGCATGAACATAGATCGAAAATGGAAAGTGCTCTTTTATAATGTTTACATACGTTTGTCATTCATAGCCAAACCGCATATTGTTCTGCATGACTCAAGATGGCAAATATATTAGCTCTGTAATATGCACAAATGATCTTAACATTCCTACAAAATAAAAAAAAATCTAAAAATGTTTAAACGTAAAAAAGAGGGAAAGTGTCAGAATTCTAACTGATATTTGTAGTATGTATCTACCTAACATCTCTTGCTTTTTATAGTAATATTTCCATGTCTGTTGCAGAATGTTTGTGCCTTCATTTCTGTTTACAATTCCTGAATTAGCTTTTTTCAGTACTGTTTGACCTACTGTGCACCTATATTTTTCTTCCATTTTCTTCATACCACATAAGGATACATAGTGATTAATAGGACAAAATCTAATTGAAGAAAATAAAAAAAAAGTTAGTGTTTTTGGTAAATATTAAAATTCTTTCAAGTCCTATATGATATGATTTAATTTAAATAAAAGTAGAGATCACCAGACTTATGTAGATTCTGTTTTTCTTTAATGATGTAATGTTAATGCTTATTAGTGGATTGATGCCAATATTGTACCTCACATGAATCTTGCTGATATTGCCACTGAACTGTACACCGAAGGCCTGAAATGACACTGAATATAGGCAAAGGGTCTCAAATATGTGAAATCTTAAAATAACAAAAATATTGCTGGTTATGTGAGTTGGATAAATACATATTTGATATCTCAGTAATGCTCTGATATACAGATGATTGGATGAAGTCAGCACCCACTCGCTCTGTCCATATTACAACAACAACAAAAATCACATGATGAAAAATGAAATCAGCAAATTGTGTCCAATTAAGGTAATCTCAATAATGGACCAACATTTCTGTGTATACTTGGCCTACTATAAACCATATACTGAAATATGTTTTAGATGACCAAGACTTTATCCTGGATACTTTAGACAGCCTGATGGCGCCATCTAGCGATGATCATTGAATAATTTACGTGAAAACATTGCATGGCACATTGGCATCTATGGGCACATTTATATTCCTGTTCTATTTAAATCTAAGAACACGCAATGCTAAATTACAAATTATTTATTATTGCAAATGTGTTTTTATCATTTTTAAACGAGTCAGATTCTGACTAAAGACTGTGATGAGCATTTGTCCCATGGCAGTCTCCATAGCGACATAGTCTCCTTATGTGGGTTTAATTAGATTTACCTCACAGTAACCACCAGTGGAGCTTTAGTCTGAATGATATCAGCCATTGGAACAAGCTAGTAATATAGTTGAAGGAAACTTTGGCACCTCAGTGGGGTGCCATAGCAATATTGTCAACATAGGCCTATTGTGCATTCCAATGGCAAAAGATAACACTGGCTCCAAGCCAAACAATGTCTTGTTTGAAAACTGAGCATGTCAATTTGTGTTCACTAAAAATGATTTTGGCACAATATGATCCCATTAACTTCCAGACCACATCTTTTTACATATTACACCGTTTTATAGGAGGACGGTGTCTGTACGTGAGAGAGATATATTTGAAGCACTAGATTGAACAGTGAGAAAATGGTTAATTATATTTTACAAACTTCAGTGGCTGTTAATTCAAAATGAGTATATTGAGTGACCTACAGTATGTTGTTGTTGTTTATGTCACAGTGTGTGTTGACTATCACGGACTGTGAGCCGTGTCTTTTTTGGGGTCATGGTTAAAAATGTTTGGCAAGCGCAGGCTGCACTACAGCTGTACATCTGCAACCTAGTATTACAGTATTAGTGAATGTGACTGTGAGCCTGTTGTCTCCATTAATGCAGCTGAATGTGAGGATGCCAGACATTAGTAGTCACACGGTTTTATAATAGTCTCTGGAGCGCTATCATGTACGTTCTGCCACAAATAGAGAGAGGTTATGTTTAAAGTAAACAGTCCCTGTGAACTGCTCCTTTAAAGAACGTGCCTCATTTCATGTCCAGAATGACCCTTGTAATTGGTCTGGATAGAGAAAGCACATGATTCCCACAGATGATTGGCTAGCATGCTGAATTTGAAACGGGGGTTATGGAGGGTGATTATGAGTACCTTGACTTTAATGTATTTTTTTGTTTATGTCGTGGTTTTATCTATACTTCTCTTCCTTTAACCTTCTACTTGTTTGTGTTGAAGTCCAAATGTGTGTTAAGATCTGATGGCCTGTAGAGGGAGATAAATAGAGAGAATATATGACATTAAGCCAGATAAAATGCTTTTAACCTTACCTGCCTATTGCTGTTCAAGGTCTGGAAAGTCTTGAAAATCCATGATGACAAATCACGTGCGTTAGAGGGCACTATTAAACATGATTGACGCAAGATAAACACGTCATCTGTTAAAGACACCTTCAATTACAGGTGTCTTCAACCCCTGTAATTGAAATGCAACTCAACCGCACTGGGTTGACTGCGTGTGTCGAGCCTGCACATGCAATGGAAAATGGCCAAAGGTGGTGGATTATGTCTGTCCAACTCCCAGTTTATTGGAGGCATGATATTCCCACATCAGACTTGGTGTCTCATGGGATATGAAGTTCCAGGTTAGCCAGAAACTCTGGTTTGAATGTAGTGAAGTGAAGTCCCTGTACACTTCATGAACCTGCGATGAATAGACAAAGACACATGGTAAGTAAACAGGACTATAACATAGTTGCCATATAATGTACAGATCCACAACATAATGTTGGAATACAAAGCACCTTATCAGTGTTATTGGGTTTATTCTTTCCACAGTGGTCTCAGATCTCTACAGGCTATGAAGGATTCAGATAATGGATTACATGAGATACAGAACAAAACAAAAAGAAGTACTTCAGTGATGGACCCTGGACCAGACTCAGGAGTAACAAGACACAATGTAATCCATGTCAGCCCTCATACAGATAAGACTGCTGTATAATGATGCTTGTCTGAGGATAATGAAAGCCATTAATCTCCCCCAAACTACAGTAGTTTGATCTCATATACGTACCTGGCATGTGTAGAACGTTAGGAGGACACTTTGTAGATACTTCAGTGTGAGATTTAATGCATAAAGCTGCAGACTGGCATTATTGTCTCGTAAAGGGACACATTTGCACTGCACTGCATCTGAAACTATATTTAGCTAGTTACATTTCCCCCACTACAGTATCAAATCAAGGGCGCCTCAGATTATGATATTGGTTTCTCTGCGGATTGAACAATTTCTAAACAATTAGGTGATTTACCAATACGCCTAATATAGTAAGTTCATATTTCACAAAAAGGTGCCTTATACGTAACCCGATATTCACAGGCAACGCTCCATTGGGAACAGTTGTTTCCTCCTACTGGGCGTAGACCTCTTGTTCATTTTGAAACTATTGGACAGCCTTGAACCAATCAGCGTTGCTACAACTGCTTGTATCGCTGCATCTAGCTCTGCCACTGTTTCTGAACACGCTTGACTTCAGTCATCTCACTTAACCACCCTGATTGGACCACCAGCAGTGTGGCTGTGATTATGCTAAAGTGAACAGGGATTCCAGACTGTAATCTCAGCTAAATACAAATTCATCTGAGAGCAGTTGGATGGAGCCATGCTGGCCTTATGCAGCTTTACAGTGGTGTGTGTAAGCTCAGGTATGCACTTGGGCTCCACACATTACCATTTTGCTGTAGCAAATAGAAATATGCTGAGAAATCAAAAATTATGTCGAATCATTATACGTACTGTACATTAACATGGGCGGCAAAAAGGAAGTTCTCCCAAAACTGTGGCAGTACTTTCCTGAATAGTTTATTTATCATGACATCTCATTCAATGGCGAAGTGACATAGAGCCCTGACTCCACCGTGTTGGATGAAGTTATTGGCTCTGACTAAATCTACAAAAGTATCTGGTCCCTATATAGTTTGCAGGGAACTGTGACTCAAAGCATTAATATTTGAATTGTGCCAATACTAATGTGAAGGGGCATCCATACAGTACTGCTACGTACAGTATGTCTCCCTTTAAGGCTCTGGTACATACCGTGAAGATGCTTGACATTGGTGGGCTGGACAGCGGGGGTTTCCAACAGCTCGGCAGGGGGTGGAGGGATGACAGACAGGATGAGGACAGCAGGCGTGAGACTGGAACTGCTCTGGGAACTGTGCCACCGCACCCCGTGGGCGAGCAGACGCCACACGAGGAACATGACGTGATGTGGCAGAATGCTTTCACAAGGTGACTAGTGGTTGTTGAGAAGGACAAGAGACAAGAAGAGAACATATACATACTGTATACATATAGTTGTCTGATTAGGAGTAGTTGTACTGATGTACTAATGTAGTGTTGGTTGAGGTTGGTGCACTCGATGTAACAATAAATTACATTTTTTATTAATATTATATTGTCACATGCAGGGTATGATTTCCTGTAATTGAAAAGAAAAATAATACTTGTGACAGTTGATTTTGTAAGGTTGTCTGCATTATATTGGGGATGGGATGTAACTGTCTGCCCTCCTGAAGTGAAGAACAAGAGCGGGAAGAGGCATAAAATGTGTTAATTGTAATACAGTGGAAGAAGAGCATGTTCAAAATGGAATGTTGCGCTGCCATGCTGTAATGATAGACTACTGCATCCAAGTGAATAACCTGCCATCTTGATTCTTACAGTGTTGAAAGAGGAACAGCAATAGGCCTATACAAACATATTACACTATATTTACATATTTCTAGACGTGTTGGCCACTAGTAGAACATATTGTCTCTACAGTATGTTCTACTACAACACAACAGTAATATATACTTTTTAGGTGGCATTTTATTCAAAAGATGTGATCAAGAAATCAGTTTTCGTTTTAAGGTTAGGCTTTTGTACACTACTGCAGTAGTTGCACTAGAGGGCGCTGTGGTTCATATAAACAGCTTCACTTGAGCACTGTTGGCACGTAGTCACAAAAAACTACTGAATCATTTTAAGTCAAAAGCGTTTAATCACTTATTCAAGACACCTGGATCTTGTGGCGGAACTGCAAGCTGCAACATATTTAATTCCCGGAGTCAATACAAGTTTAATTAAAAAACCAGCCCTGAGGTCAGGAAAAAATGATGACAGTAAGCATCTGGGAAGCCAAAGATGGATTGGATTTGAGATAATAATTTTGATCTACAAAAGAAATCCAGTTGTTTTATTGTGTAGACCCTTTTCATATAGGCCTACTATATAGTATTAGATTACCATATGTGTTGTCATCTGGTCTTAGATATGAATAATACTGTTCAAGGCATGGTTGCTGATCGTATGCTGTCTGGAATACCTGTACACTTATTGTGTTCAAATGCACAATAAAGATGGTAAGGCAGAACTATATGTATTAAAGAACTGAATGTAACTGAAATGTATCTACATTATAGCCTGTAAAGAATGTGTCCATTCATTCACAAAAGCCAGATAGGCTATTTATGGTGGAGTCAGACATTTGGGTACCAACTGTAATGCCTATATGCCTGCTTATGTTATGTTTTGTGTGTTGTTTTGTAGTTTGTTGTTTTTGTATTTTAAGAATGCATGTGCTGTTTTTCTGGATATTTATGTAATGTTCTGACACAATACTTTGAAATTAAAAACATCACCAATTGACGATTAGATAAGCAATTTGGATGGATATGTATTTATAACACATATATCCCAGTCAGTATCTTTATATTTTGATGATGAAATGTGACGTCATAAAATGAAATGGGCTCCCCAATGTTTGTATTAAAAGCATTACTGAGATGAATATATTTGAATTGCGTTTTACAGTTCTTCAGTGTCCATACAAGTTGGCTGAGCAGGTAAGGGAAGTACATGCAAAGCGCACCTACCTGCTAATGGCTGTAGCCTATGTAATGAAGACAAATCTGCACTTGAACAGCGGGTCATCGAATTTGTAATTCTCTGCCATTTAGATGCATGCCTGTTAGCCCATTACATTTGCATAACCCTATTCACAGAGGAGTTTGAATAAATGACCGGCTACCAAACCACTGTTTAGACTATCAACAATGCCGACCTATTAAGATCAACATCACTTAATTTACATTTACTGCTTTTGCAGGAGCTCTTAATCCTGAGTGTGCTGTGAAAAGTGGAACATTAGGACCCAAATTACAGATGCACGTTAACATTTTAAGAATAGACTGCAATGACTGAAGAATGAAAAGTTAAATTGCACATGGTATTTTGACATATTAATACACTGTTTCATAAGGATATGCATGAATAGCCAAACATAAAATGTGTACTAGGCTAAAAAATCTGATACAGACCAAAATAGGCCTACTACTACACAAACTAAACCACTATATATTTACTTACCAATCACATAATCTATTACATTAATGCAATATGTATCTGGGCCCTTGCTAAAACGTGTAGACTTCATGTCTGCAAATGTGCAAAACATTGCATTTGCAAATAACCTCGCTAAGCTTTCTGAACGTGGATTGGCTGATTCAGACATACTGTACTGCGTTCTTATTGGCTGAAAATTGTGTGCTGTGGAAGAAGGGGGGGACGACAATTTTTTCACAGCGCACATCTGCCTCTGATAAATAGGTCGGATTGGAAAGAAACGCTCGCCACTCTATCCAGCATTGCAGAAGAGCTATCTAAAACTTTTAAACAAAATCGGACTAATGGTTTGATTTGGAAATAAGGTGCTACAACGCAGGTGAGTGCGAGCTTTCACAAGCTCTCTACTGTATACTGTAATTTATGAGAAAACAAATCGCATCTATTGGCTTCTCTCGCAATGTTTAACAACCTATGTCTTTCTGTCTCGCAGGGGCTGAACTTTACACATGAAAGGAAAATAAATGGTGAGATGTTTTTTATCTGTTAACATTTACTGTTTACAATTTCAATATGTAAAAGACAGTATCATTAAAAACTCATAGACTCAATTATCCAAATTATGGAGACAATATATATGCGCACCACGACATAGACATTTGAATGCAGCGACGCGCGCAACACGCATCCAAAGATTGTGCAATGGTTTTGGAGTGATCACAATATAATTAAATATAATGTACAATCATACTTTGGCTGCCTCAGAGAAATATGTTTTGTTGATTTTTATTTATTTTTAAAGTTTGTAGTGTTGGCTCCTGATTTTGAATACAAATAGGCCTACATGGTTGTCCATGTTCCAGGAAATTTGCTGTCCATCGTTTTATGAGGCGTGATTAAAGCTTTTGCAGTTGCCAGTTTTTGTAGGGTAGCATGCAAATTTGGGTGCATTCTCAAGTTCTTGCAACATCTGACAATGATATGAGGATATACTGGGGCAGAAGGTCCCATTGGGGACTGAGAGGTCAGGGGCTGGTGTTTGGATGGGAATGCAGCAAAGAACTGTCCCTTTATGCGTTGTACCATATGTCTTTGGCTAGTCCCACACATGAACCTGTATGCTGTGTTTGGCCTTTCTCCATGCTCTACTGTTTGTCTTTAAATTTCTCACCGCTTTGTCAGGTTAGCTAGTCATTATGGTCAGATGTTTTTCGTCACAACGCTCTACTCAACTCAGTTTATGGCAGTGTGTCAGTTTTTATTTTATTAGTAACGTTTACTAAAGCTGTAGCCCATTGAGTCACATCACAGTTTTTTTCTGTATTTCTTATGTATTCCTTAATTCCTTAAGTCTCATCAGTACAAAATCCTCTGTTTCATTTTGACCAATCAGCACAGGGCCCTGTGACTCAGGGCGAGAGGAAAGGAGGGTATTATATTTCGTAGTGTGTCACTGGTGAATTTCATATGGACGTCTGCCGCACCCTTAAAGGGCCAGACAGCCAGCTAGAAAAGACCCCGGACTCTCCCCATTTACACAACAGGAGACCTCACTCGATGATGCTGTCTTAGCTCACTGCATATTGGCATTCAGCACACAATAGTGACTCAGCAGAATTTGCATATTGCTTTCAAAAGTGACGGTGTGTATGTGCTTGTCTTGATATGTCACATGAACTAATTGACCAAAATATAAGGCCGCTGTACCGTAGGTGTGTCGGCAACAGCGGTTACTCTTCCACGTGATGGCTGCTTGATGATAATAGGAGAAGGTGTCAGTTGAAACTTGGCTGTAATGACACTCAGCGAGAGCAAGTCTCAGCTTGTCCTACACATCGCTCCGTGTTTACACTCGATGTGTTATTAGAGTCCAGCATTGAAAAACATGAAACTGCAAAACCAAGCAGGAAGGAAGTGCTGTAGGTCTATTCAGCTGTATGTGTTGTGTCTATGTACGCTCTCTCACTCACGGCCTGCTCTTCCAACAGCGGTGTCTGCGGGATTCTGGGGAATGTTTGCGGGAGCAGATGCAGTACATGATGCGATCACTGCAGGACCTGAAGCAGCTCCACAGGGCCGCCTGCCCCCCCAGGGCCAGCACACAGCCCGTGGACTCAGCCACGGATGTGGAGAGCCCTACCTCTGCCCTGACCCTGCGCTCCGCAGTGGCGCGCGCCTGCCACAAGAGGGCGATGCACCGAGAGCGCCACGCGCGCCTGAGAATGTCGGACGCCAGCACGTCGAGCACGTATGACTCTGCCTGCTGCCTGGCCACTCCCCTGGAGGAGGAGGAGGAGGAGGAGGAGGAGGGGGAGGGGGTTGTGCGGGGCCTGGGCTCTCCCAGCAGCGACAAGAGCCTGGACCTGGACTCCGGCTACTCCGAGGCGTCGTGGCAGGACGAGGGCGTGGTGCTGCGTCGCACCCGCAACGTGCGGGTGTCCTCGTCCGCCTGCCTGCGCACCAACAGGGTGGCGACGGTGAGCGGGCGCGCGCGGCCCAAGTCCACCTCGGACGCCTGCCTGGAGACGTGGACGTCGTTCGAGGCCGGCGACCCTGAGGACTGGACCAACTCGCTGTTGACGCGGGGACGCAACCGCCAGCCCCTGGTGCTGGGCGACAACAGCTTCGCCGACCTCATACACAACTGGATGGACTTGCCCGAGTGCCCCGAGACAGCCGAGCTGAAGCCCGGCTGCGGTCGCAGGCTGGCCAGGGGCTTCTTCGGCAACGTCAGGAGGAAGCTGGCGGGGATTTCCAAGAGCGTGGAGGGCCGAGTGAGGCTGAGGTCCACGGATTCTTCGTCCCGCGTCAACAGGACCGCCAACGTCCCCAATCGCCTCTCCTGTCCCGTGGGCTTGCCGCAGCCCAAAGCTCCCTTTTTCCACCAGTCACACTCGGGCCTACACGAGCTGGACACGGGCTTCTATCACTTCACTACAGCCCTCATGAAGTCGGGCAGCCGCCAGCCCATCATCTGTAGCGACATCATTGGCTACATCTGAAACCTGTTTGTTTCCCTCTAAAGAACAGACAATCTTCAGAGTCACTTTATTTTCTACATGCCAGTGTTCTCTCAGCGAGTATACGCTCGGATTAATAAGCTATTGAACATGAAATAAACGTTGTCACATTTATGTATTTCTTTTGAAATAAATGCTGCACATAACCAGACACGCTATTCTGGCAATGCTGTACCACTATGTTTTCTGCAGGGGAAACATTCTTATGAGGTATCAAGCCTGGAGCTGTTTCATTAGAGCGAAACTGCACTTCCGCTGTGGTCACACAGTATGAGTTGCATTACAGTTCATTACTGAGTGCCTCCTCAATACTAAACAGATGATTAAGAAAGGGTTTACCGAGACTGAGAAAGAGGCCACAAACCTTATTTTAATTTCTCAGTACAAAAGGTATTTACAAGCCAGGGCTTGTAGGCTAAAATAATTGCTGATAAAATATCAGAAGAGCATATTTTGGAGGGTGTCCGTCAAGTTTAGAGTCCACCGTCAGCACATTCTGACGCTCACACACTCATTAATTATAATGCATAAGTTCCTTTCCATAAACACTGTCAGGATGAACCCCCAAGAGAGGCAGTAAAGGGGACAACCAAGCTATTTACAGGCCAAGAAAACATACAAGGTTGTATCAACACAGCTCTCCGGGTGTCCGAAGAGATAATTCCCTACGTCTCGGCACAGCTATGTGAAGCCAGGCCAGGCAGATGGAGCAGATGTTTACGCTGCTCTTTGCTTTATGAAGCAGAACCATCTCGCTAAACAGCCTGAGCCCACCGCGCCATTTACTCAGGGCTACTTTCTGTTTGCTAGCAATTTGGTCACAAAACACACTCGTGCACATACACACACACACAGGCTCACGAAGTAAACCGTTTGTTTTGTGCTCACCAGGCAGACAGTGACGTTACCAGAAACTGACAGGCTACAGAGGAATGATCACATTCACATCAGGATCAACTTTTAATGTGTGGGGCGGAGCTTCTAAGGGAGCACCCAATAGCACTGGAGGGAAATGTGTTTTTGTTTTGATCGAGTTCAAATATGAACAAGCTTTCTATAGAATCTTACTACACCTTTAATATATTTGTGCTGTTATCTATACCGCTCTAGTTTGAGTTCATATTTAAAGAGACACTCGTCTCTAAAGATAATTTAGGGTTAGAAACACACAATGTATTCCCCTCACACACGTGTGTTCTGATTGGCTGGCATTCCTCTCTACTCCTCCTGTACTTAAAG
Source organism: Typhlichthys subterraneus (assembly GCA_027564835.1). Taxonomy (NCBI): domain Eukaryota; kingdom Metazoa; phylum Chordata; class Actinopteri; order Percopsiformes; family Amblyopsidae; genus Typhlichthys; species Typhlichthys subterraneus. The sequence goes on along the minus strand of JAODUH010039145.1, from coordinate 6,003 downwards.
CTGTACACCACAGCTTTGTGTCTATCTCTTAGTTGTGTCTCAAACATAAACACTCACACGTGCGTATGTTGTATCGTTAAAGGGGAATGGCACGGGCAATAAAAAAAAGAAGCATTTTCCCAGTAGCATTTTCCCAGTAGTGATGCCAGCCTCACTTATCGTGTGTGATACTGGGAGCACTAGAGAAGACAGATGACTCTCGCTAGGTGTCATTTGTCTTGGCCTGTTTATCTAGGTCTCCTGCTGGAATGTCCCTCAAGATGTATTGCAGTACAACCCAACGGCCAGCTGGGATAAAACTAACCTCTATTTGGAGAAGAGAAAAACAAAACAAATGTATTTTAACACAGGCTTGAACAACAATGCTGTAGATTGGACACTTACTGCAAAGTCCATAGAGTGTGTATCTGCTTATTCCACCTTTTTACAATGCCAATACTCTACACGGCATCCCACAGAGTGGGTGGATGAATTGAACTCTTCAACAGACGTTTAGTAACGCTGGCTGAACCACAGCGTCCCAGTATACACGCTCTTGGATAAGAGCATCAATCTATCAGCGCTCCTCCTCCATTCACCTCCCTCCTGGCTGAGCATAATTCATGGAAATAGGATGAGAGAGGAGAGAGGAAGTGCTGCATCAATCTACCAATCAGCTCACCATCCAAAAGGTAGTGTTAACCATGGCAGTCTGACTGTGTGCTTATCTATAGACCGAGAGAGCACATCCTACTTGCTGACAGCAATGTTTTCTTTTGAAACTGGGCTACAGGGTGAAGACTATGACATCCTCATAAAGAGAAAGACTGGCTGGCAAATACGGTATATACATAATTATTTGCGTACCATAATTGCTTTGCTTATTGACTTAATTGACAACAACATAAAAGGTAAAAATCTGTTTTATATGATAACTTTTTCATACAACAGTCAACTCAAATGAGCTAATATATGTTTTATACGTACATATGGCAGAAAGGAATTAAGTACATATGGCAGAAAGGAATTCTCACATTGTCCTTGTCTACACACACACACACACACACACACACACACGCACACACACACAGCTGTACATAGTCCACTTGACTGACAGCTCCCTGGCTCTCATGTTAGGGCAGGACTATGGGACATACAAGACATCTGACACCTTTCTGATTGGTTGTTTTATTAAGTACAGTTTTCAATTCATAACTTTTTCCAACTTTAGCTTGATAAGATATCTATTAAAACAAACATTTGGAATTTCATATTTTCCCTACGCTACAGAGGAAGAAAACGTACCTTATGGTAGAATTCAGGAGCACATTGTACTAGTTAACAGTTCAACGTGAAATTCTTGGTTCTTACGAAGGTATAGTAAAGCTGTGCTTAATAACACTTAAAAGAGACTGTGGGCAACACAAGAGGTTTTAAAAGAAGTAAATCATTCTTGAAAATGCATGCTAACAAAACAAAAAAATCCTCTCCAATGCCATAAGGTGCTCCCTCAGAAGCCTCGCCCCACGCATTGCAAATGTATTGTTATTGTGAGCGGTGTTTGCCACTTTGTTCCTATGGAGTCAGTGTTGTGTAGAAGTACTGGATTCTTTTTTTAGCACGCACAGAGTAAGATAGCAGACCACAAGGATATAGTTGGTGCAGTTTGACAAAGAGCTTACAGTGGTTTACTATACCTTTAATGCATTCTTGGTTATGCCCTTTCTATACACAGCAGAACAGATTAGATTAACTAAAGGACACAAGATGAGATAAAATGAAAGCGACATATGCAATACAAAACAAAATAAGACAACAATTAACACGTTAACATCAGCATCATGAAGCATCATGAAGCATCATGAATGTCCTTAAATGACGTGTAACAAATTAACCCCCCCTCATGCTAACTGCTATTATGGGCGTCATGCTTACACCGTATCATCTGATAATAGAAAAAAGTCACATAGGACTCCAGGGGGAAGAATTCCAAGGTATTGGGATTATAAATGCCTCTTTTTATTTGAAGAAACAAATAGTCCCATCGCCGCCTGAATGTACATTACAAGCTGCTCACTCTCATTATACAACATTAAACAGAAAGATACTGTAGATTCTACATGTCACAGAAACTGTCACCACAATACCAATATGTGATAACCTGATTCTTTAGAAGCCTTGGAAACATTCCGTTGAATCTTCCACAATCAGAGAATGCAGTTTCCCATTCCATACACATGAAAGCATATTGAACGTGTTGAAACACATCAGTGTTAATAAACTATCTTCAACCAATATTACCTAGCTTCAACAAATATTATTATTTAGATGATAGTCAATCGTTACCATTCACTGTAATTCGACAGTAAATGTACAACTGTACTTGTATCAACAAGTATGCAAATCACAACATACAGTAACACTACTGAAAAATGTACATTGTTTTTAAGACAAAAAAACTGTAGTCATGCAAAAACCAGCCAGAAACCTCTTGGTGAGTTCCCGCATTAACCTCCCCTGACCAGTGACCAGTGTAAAGGTAAAGACAAACATTTGACGATTTATTCGTCAAATTTATTCGTTCACATCATAGCCAGTCGTCTTCTTAGCTAAATACGTGGTCTTATTTTGAAAGTGATAGCAGCGAAGCTGCTGGCTGAATGTAGCAGAGATAGGCTTGATTGAGACAAGTGGACTATGGTCTGTTAAAGCAGCAGAGTTATGAGCTGGACGGCAGCCCAGCGCTTGGCTTCCATCATCAGTCACAGAGCCAGACGCACTGAGGAGATTAAAACATAGCTAGAGAAACGCTCCATCTCAGAGAGGAAATTAACCCCTGTAGCCATGCTATGCCACTTTCACTCACACACACACACACACACACACACACACACACACACACACACACACACACACGCACACACACACACACACACACAAACAGGGGTATTCCCAGCATCCTGTGCTGACAGGAAGTAGAAAGTAGAGGGGGTTGTGGAGCCTCACAGTGTGATTAATGCCTGTCCATCTGTCCGTCTGTATGGGAGCACTGGGTAAATAGAGGAATAGCCGTGATGAGCTTAAGATAATACATATTTTGTCAAAGGCAGTGAATATCAGATTTAGATTCAACTGTATTGTCATTGCACAGCGTACAATGCTGGGGCAACGAAACAGCTATCATTTAATGACCTTGGCATATTTACTGCGCACCTCCAAAAATGTCTGTCTGCGTTGTCTGTGCATGTGCCACAGCCTGAAGCCCACTACAGATTGCATCAGATGCCCTACTAAGCTCACAAATGAGTGTTCTAGGCATATAAAAAATATTTCTTTCCAGCGAATATCTTAGTTACACCAATATTGTTCACAGTAAATAATGTGTGCACATAACAATTGAAGTTCTAAATATCGCTAATTTCGAAGGACTTTTTCTGTATACGGAAATAGCCGACGCATCAGCGTGAAGTATGCTTGGAACAGCCCAAGCGCTCTTCCGTGTTGCGCGTGGCCAAGCATTTGGTATTATGCCAAGGCCTTAATCAGACAGCAACTGTTCACAGTTGCTGTCTGTTCTGTACGTGCTGAAAAGTTAATCTGATGTTACTACACCGTCCTGTCTCTGTAAATAGAAACACAAAGTGGTGCAGACCGCACCACACAACAACATAGCCTTGGCAGTGTGTTTCCAATGTGTGGGGCAGGGGTTCTGAGCGAGCACCCTATGGTATTGAAGGGAGAGATGTTTTTGATTTTTTCAAGTCCAAATATAAAAAATGACACAATGACTACAATGACGACTTTACCAGATTTTTATCTGGATCTTACGGCAAAAACAGTTATGCATTTGAGTGTTCCTCCTCTCCAATTACAGTAGTTCTCTAACACTCAGCTTAGAGCGGTCCACACATTTGTGTACAGATGTGTTTCACACAATGAGCCAAGGCAGAAATGTGTGGTTCTGAGAGCAATACAGATGAGTGTACCGTGAACAATTGTAATATTTCTTATTATTTTTTATATAGCCTTAAAAGTTGATGATAAATATGCAATGCTAGAAAAAAAATTTTATTGTCCAAATTCTCTCACAGTGAATATCATGTCATTCAAAATGTGGTGTTCACCTTACTATAAACATTTGATGGCTCGTGTGAAACGAGCCACAAAATGTCAAGGACAAGGAAGGTCAAGAAACTTCCCAGGCATATTTGCTTGGTTTCTCATGGCCCAACAAATCTTGATAGGTCAAAGCCTACTTCCTCTGACTACCCAAACAAGCACACACGGGTACTGTAGAGGAAGTCATGAATATGTAAGTGACCATGAATACATGTGAATTATACATTTAAAGTTTTCCACTGTCAGCATTTTGGGTGCAGTGTTTGGAAAATGTGTTCTACATCGCCCCTCTAATGTTACTGCAGTTGCAATGCTGTGTTTCTTATAGTATAGTACAGAAATGTGCAGTTAACTGCAAATATAATCTTGTTTGTAATATAAAACACCTCTGTATTCTAGTTTCATCCATCTGTATGTATGCTGCTGCATTGATTGTGTTTGGTATTACTGCGTACAATAATTATTTTTGAAATAGTTAATCACATACATTTCCTGCATTAAAGATACACTACACTATTGTGTTATACTGCAGCACCCCCCACTCTCAGATGTCCTCACTGTTTATGTTTGAAAAGGAAAGTGTAACAATACGATATGTGTGGGCTGAGGGGTAGAGATGTGTGCCAACAGTGTCATAGGAAGTCATTCGCTCTCTTGTGTTGCATACCAAACAACGTTTTTGTAGCACTTGTTTGAACCACAAGGGCAGTTCCGTTCAACAATGAGGTGTGTCCATTTAGTATTATTCCTGTTACAATTATTATTCCTCTTGTTTTCTATAGTTGTTAGTTAAATTCTGACATATTATACAATAATATGGACTGTATCTGCGTACTCCATCATTGTTTTATAGTTGTTTCCCTGTTGTTGGTTTTTTTCTTCTGATAATATATGTTCTAATGGTCTGCAATAAAGTGGAATTGAGTGAAATATATAACAATATTCATTAAACATGGTTATCATACAGTGCATGCACTGTGTTTGTATGAGTCAAGGCCTGTCTGAGCATGAGTTGCACCATTCCTTCAGATCCTTGACAAATGCAGGCAGCCCTGGGCCTCGCTCTGTCTGCAGCAGGCATTAGAGTGGAGCACAGCATGCCTGCAGTCTGCCTGTACCGTGAGCTCTGCCGCTTTCTTGTAGGAGAAAACAAGGGAAAACACCACAATAAAGGGAATGGAAAAAACAGTTAGCTTCACTGGAGCCTATTAATGATCTCTCTACGTCCCCGCTGGCTCTTGCTTTGGCACAGTTCTGACTGAAAAAAGGCCCAATGAAGCACCATACAAACATGCATTGTTCTTTGACACAACAACAAAGTTTGGCATGTTGCTGTTTATTTCTCCTTTGGATTGCTAAAGACAGGGCTTATCCAGTATTGGGTAAGAAAACAATATGGCTTCAGGGATTTCTGGCACTGCAAAACTGGCAAAGCTGTCATGGCAAACACACTGGAGATGTTGAAATGTAACCCATGTCACAGAGAAGTCTCCTCAAATAGAACCAGCCCTGCTAAATCTCCATAAGGAATGGATTGTACACATTCCGTCATGTCTGTATACTGTGTGGGGATGCTGAATGGAGTGTCACCAAGCATTCATTTTCACTGTGTCCATTACAACCACATGGCTGTGTGTGTTTAGAGTCATACAGGGAAGGAGTCAGCTGCCTAGTTTGGCCAAACACACAGTTTCACTGCTAAACACAAATATTCACACTCTCCAACAAACACAAACAATGTGCTTGTTACAATGCACTAGGGGGCCTTAAGGCCTGAAACGTGCTGGGTCACTGTATGGATCAGGGGTGGGAAACCCTGGTCCTAGAGAGCCGCTGGCCTGCATGTTTTAGATGTGTCCCTGCTCCAACACATCTGATTCACATGAATGGGTCGTTATCAGGCTT
>JAODUH010039134.1:0-20931 GCA_027564835.1 Typhlichthys subterraneus | reverse complement strand
TGGATGGTTCCCCGCTTCCCCCTCCTGAGGTGGCGGATGGTTTTCCAGAAACACTTTGGTGCCGACCGAAAGTCTTTGTCCATGGCTTCTCTGAACTTCTCCCACACCCGCTTCTTTATTTATGTATTTATGTATTTATTTACTTACTGTGGCTGCCAGAGGGCTGTTCTTCTTTGTGTCTTATCAGGAGGCCATGGATGGCCCGATTTTAAAGCCACGTGACTGCTCACGCAATCAAATGCAACGTAAGTCGTTGAAAGGCTTGCATGCATACGGTCTGCTCTATGTGTCAGGAGCAATGAACTTACAGGCTCATATGAGTATCCAGTTGAGCGAGTGCACATATTATTATTTTTTCTTAATTCTCACACACACACACACACAGGTTCATCTTCTGGCAGATGATACCATCATGGTGCAATGGGTCTGGTGAATTTCCACGTCTTTCCTCTTTTCCCTCGGAGACAGCAGGTTACATGATGGTAAGAGTGGTTCAAGCAGTACAAAGAAGCCAGGATTGCATTTCAGATTGCTTAGTATTTCTCTGGAGCAAGGTAGATGTGATGCATGGTTTGTGATTTACTGAATGTCCATTTCATACTGTACCTAAAACAAATAAATGTATCTAGAATCACATATACAGTAATATGCGAGCACAATGATACAATAATATGACAATAAAGCAAATTATTGTGTTAAAACAAAACAGAAGATATGCCCCTAAAATAAGGATAAAGATTTTCATTATTTAACATTTACATTCTTATGGTTTCCGAGCTGAACTAATAGTGAAAAGATATTGCAGTTTTGCATACTGTACATTACAATTTATTCTTAATGAATGTGACTTGATGCCATATGGCTAGAGAGGAAGGGCCTACTGTATTATGTCTTTGTAAAGTATTTGTTTTTCTGTTTATCTGGCATTCTGTCTGTGTTGTTGTCCTTCAGGAGGCCCAGAAGGTGAGCAACCCTGTCATCACTCAGGCAGCAGATGGGACGCCTAAAAATCCAGATGAGAAGGAAGAGGTCCCTGCCAGCGAGGTGGGATGGATGACCTCTGTCAAAGACTGGGCAGGGGTCATGATCTCCGCTCAGACGCTCACAGGCAGAGTTCTGGTGAGTTTTTAAAAACATTTTTACATGGAAGTGTTAATGTTCCTTTATAAAATTGTCAGACTCAACTGACAGAACATTACTCAACCCCCACAACCTTCATATTTATATGCAAGTATAATTTTACATTCTGATGCATTAAGTTGTCGCCGGATCATCTAGATATGTTTTAGAACTGTTTTAAAGATGGAGTCAGAGATTCTGGTGAAAGGTTTTTCATATGTGAACTCAAAATATATGTTATGTGGTGTGGTCTGCACCACTCTGTTTGCGTTCCCATTTACGGAGACAGGGCTGTTAGAAACACCCGATTATTTTATTAGGGCGCACATAGAACGGCTATGCGGACCGCAAGTAGATATTCTGTGAATTTGACAAAGTTTATTAGCTGACGATCGCTGACTCCAGTCACTTTCCAGGCAGGTACACAATCTGTTATTTCCAATATTAGACTTTTCACAGAAAAGTTGGCTATAGTCAAATTGTGTCATAAGCAGAAGGTATAATCAACCATTCCCTGTCAGGTCTTTGCAGACGTGGATATGATGTATGTACTGTAGAAGCAATGTCCAGTCCTTGGTGGACCTCTGGTGCTTGTCTAGCCAAACTGAGGCACTGGCATTCATCTGCTGTTGGCAAGCTTCTCTCTACTGCAGTGCACTCATTGCAGCACAGTGTTATTCACTCTTCTTTGGCTCAGCCTGCTGGACTGACTAGAGTGTGAATATGTATGTGTGCACGCGCACATGTGCACGCGAGTATGAAATGTGCATCTGAAAGGCGATCTGTGTATTGTGTAGGGCTGCTTCATTATGGAAACTAATATTAATCATGATTATTTAGGTCAATATTGAAATCACAATTATTTCATACAATTACTCATTTACTTTGTAAAGTATCTAAAAAACATTGAAACAAATTAACAGTGAAAACACATTCAGCTGTGAAATGTCCCTAAAAACTGTTCACATTGGTCATTCACTTTCACCCCTAGTGGGGTGCGGCTTTCATTCAGAATACAAGACACATAAAAGTTAACTTGCAAAATAATTGTTATTTTCTCAATTATATTGTTTTTGTTTTTGTTAGGAGACAACATTGAAATCACAATTAAAATGTGATTAATTGCACAGCCATAGCGTTTTGCAGTAGGTTATCATTGTGGCTTTTCTCTTGTTATACAGCAGTATAAAACGCTTATCTCTAGTATTGATTTCTGGACATCTTTGTCTCACTTCTTTCCTATAGACTCACTGTTAAGCATGCTCTTGATCTAGCCAGGCAGGTATTTTGTCAATTTCCATGCAGGGTAATATCAATGAATCCAATGTGTGCATTATCCAACACAATGGTATCGTTCTTGATAAATAACACATTTCAAATAGTGTGCAGTTCACAAATCCATTATCTAGCTATGCGAAGCCATTTGAGTCGCATATTGAATTTGCCGGCCATTATTATGGCGCTGAGCACTTTAATATTAAAGGTCATATATTTTATTCACTGAATTTAAGTTCAGATTCTTGCAACATTGACTCTAGATCTTTCAGGGAAATATGGTGCATGAATGCATTTGCTCTGTTTTGAGGTTCTTTGAGAGACAGACAGTATAACAATACACTTGTCTTACGTGCTTGCTGTTTCTGTTGTCACAGAGGGCATCAAGATATAAAAAAGCATTCCCTTTTCCCTTGTCCAGTACCTTTGATGTCAGAACTGCATGTTCTGATAGCATCTGAGGCTACTGTGTCTGGAAGCAGATAAAAGATAAATGCACAGTGTTCACTAAAATGGCCCTCCGTCTTTAAAATGGCCAGCAAGCAAAGTTTTATCATCACCCCATAAGCCTAAAGAGTGGCAGCAGCGCCATGCAGCGTATAGCTCAGAGCTAACTGTCGGCTATGGATGCTGCCCGAGTCGAGCGTCAGACATTTTGCCAAGCTGATATGAGCGGAGAAGTGAAAAACCCTGGCAATGTTAAGGCAAGGAAAAGTGAAGATGAAAATTCAAGTAAACACGTTCTTCTAAAGTAGAAGAACATGTATTAATGTATTTAATATTATGTTTATGTCTTACAAATGTTTTTAATGTCTAGGTTTATTTTACACATTGGGTAAAATAGTATTGAAGTGCAAGGGTATAGCGAATGCATAATCGCTGATGTTTTTTTGGCTTCACAGCTTCCATACACATTGTGTCCAATTCATATGTTAGTTGTTTGTTCTGTAGGTGTGTGTGCGTGTGTGTGTGTGTGTGTGTGTGAGCGTGCATGTCTGCCCACAAGATTGCAGCAAGGAATTAGTTAACTTAACACATCTGTTTTTCCAAGTCGTCTAGCTCTCCTTGCTACCCTCAATTAGCATCCCGGCACAAAAGAATCTACGTGATGAGTAACATTTTCTTAGTATCTGGGAAGAGGGAGCAGGCATTGGGATAAGGCAGAGGAAGATACTCGAACCAAAGTATTACTAACACCGTCATTGTTAATGTGTGGCGGAATGTGACAGCGTCTCCACTCCCAGGGAGAATAGCTGCGAGCTGAGAGAATGGATTCTGACTCTTCCCGCATAAAGCAGACGAAGACCCCTGAAGGGGGCTGTCAATTTACTAAATGAGCCGCTCTTTCATCACCTCGTGGATGCAGTCCCTCCATCTTTCATCTACAGATCAGCTCTATGTCTGTGTGTATGTGCGGGAAAGTTTGATCTCAACAAAGAGACATAGAGAGCAGTCTACAGACAGTGGGAATTAGATGAAGAGGTTTTATAACCAAAGGTGAGAGTCAGTGAGAGTCTCCCGGCTATGGCTTCTCTCTGACACGAGACGTAAGATGAAATAAGGCAGTGGCTGGTATAAGAAACAACTACACACAGATACCTTGGCATTACCTGCTGTGATTTGCACTACTTTTGCTGAGGTGGATAATTGTCCCCAGCAGGCTGTGTTTGCTCACATTCGAGGTCTAATGACATGCTCGGCAATGGTGAATACGGGTCTCTACCTGAGGGATTTGTGAATGTATATCATCTATGTGTACTGCATTTGTGAATGTATATCATCTATGTGTACTGCATTTGTGAATGTATATCTTTGTATACTGCATTTGTGAATGTATATCATCTATGTGTACTGCATTTGTGAATGTATATCTTTGTATACTGCATTTGTGAATGTATATCATCTATGTGTACTGCATTTGTGAATGTATATGTACCGTATATGAGGTCCATGTACCTCTTGCTTGTGTGGGGGCGTCCGCTTTTGATGCGATTCTTGCCCTTCAGTCATCACTACAGTGAATGCAGATCAAAATTGCAATGAGCGTCCGCTTAAACACAGCCCGGCAGGTAACCATGGCAACTGTCACGTAGCGGCGTGTAGTCGTTCTGCAGTCCGCCGGGTAGAGGACAGCAATAACAATGCATGGGATGTATATCGAAACATACAAACAGACCTGCCTAGTCCCAATCGGCCCACACACACACACACACACAGACATGCAGACTTCCATCTCAGTGATATGGAAAGCCGCATGCTGTTTGGGCGGGCGGGGAGTCAGTCACATTGAGACAGATTGCTGTGGCTTTGCAGAAAGGCAGGGCCCTCCTCCTCTTTTCATTTGTTTGCTTTGATGACTCTGCTGCTAGTGAAAGATCAAGCATGCCCACGGGCTTATTGAATTACCAGTCGAATCCAAAGCTACTCGTGGCAGCAGCTTGGCCAAGGGTCCCTCATATTGCCAAATTACAGGCATAAGAAAAACAAGCCCTGTTTTGTTTGTTACCAGGCCTTCAAACCGCTCCGCTCTGAGGGCAGTGAGACAAAACAGACGCATAACCGCCATCACTGCAGTGCCATTTCAAGCACCCCTAACCCTGCATGAAAAACTAATAATGTTGGTCATTGTTAGACTGTTCTAGAAGCAACTGCAGCCATCGGATGGGCAAGTAGAAATCTATTATTATGGCATGTGGCAGTACTCGCATCAAGGAAAAACAGTCGGCAATGATCGTCAGGTGCTGTATAAAGCTAACGCACACCCTATCTGTGATTTTATCAGGAAAAGGTAGATGGTAATGCACTTTTCTACAGACTAATGCTTTATCAGTACTGGTATCTGTCATCACACCCTCCCCAGCAAGCTACCCATATACGCTCACACCCACACATCCAATTTCGATTAGGTTCAGCGTCACCTAGTGTACCTTTTATAAAGGCCAGGCTGGCATAATGGTTAGCGGCTCAATGTGAGCCACTATCCCTTCCCTATCTATGTAGGTCTTTAGCTTTGAGTGTCGTCTGCCACCTGGCAATATAGCCTAATGAAATATTTAGCACCCCATATAACCATGTCCTGCAGTATCTGGCTGTTTGCACCAACCCCAGAGTGAAATGGAGAGGCATTTGAACATGTCATAGATCATTATGTTGGCAGGTGATCGAAAATCTGCTGGTTCGAACCCAGTTAAATTCTGTTGAAGTGTCCCTTAGCAAGACACCTAGGTACACACCACCATCAGTGTATACATGTGTGTGTGTGAATGGAAGACTGAGGCAATACTAAAAAGCCCTATATAAATTCAGTCAATTTGCCATGTACCATTGTCTAGAGATATGGAAAGAGTGGAAATAATAGGAGGCCTCCTGAATCAACCTCTGATCAACCTTCAAACAGGATGCAAACAAGAATGAACAAAAGAGTGCTTGGTCATTAGTTCGACAGGTAGATTCCAAGAAGACAGTCTTGGAGCGCTGATTCCAGCGCAGCTAGAAAGGGGATGCGTGACTAAGCGGCAGCTGTCCAAACAAAGGCCTTGCCATGTGTGGTGACCGAGGTGAAAGACGACATCCGTAAAAAGAGAGCCTCTGGCAGAGCAAATGGCTTATTACCCTATTTGCCCGACCGCATCGGCCTACATACCTTCCAGAGATGACGTCATGAAGCACTCATCGTCACAAAGTCTGAGGAAGCGAGTCGTCGGACAGCTAGAACCATGTCAGTTTCCGGAATTACGGCGTTGCGTTACCATGGCGTCTCATCTATAATTGACTTGCGTTAATATTGCATAAACAACCACCCTTAATCCCATAATGTCCAACAGAAATGGTGGGGATTAGAACCATTGTGTGCAGATAGATACATCTCTCCGATCGCACAATGCGCTGGCTTTGCGCGGCACGCCGGCTCCAGAAATAGGTCAGCCCTGCCATATTTGTTAATGGGATCTTGGGTGTAAACCAGGGACCATCTGTTCACACGGCCTGCCCCTCTCCCCAACTATGGTCATCCCTGCCCAACCACCCCATCCACATACAGCATGGCACGCTGGCATATTTACCCGTATCATCTACCTTTACTTAGTCTCAGCCTATTCCGTTTCTTTAGCACTACGTCACATAAGCAACTCTGTGCCTAACCGCTGATCCATGCCCTTAAAGCTCGACACAGGACTTTTGGCAATGATGCTTTCCATTTGCATTGGCTGTTGGTATTGTCACCCACAAGTATGTATCCATAATTTCCGGCGTGACGCTTGTGTACTGTTTTATTAACATATTTAACATTTATTTTAAGATTTACAAGACATGTAAACAGCCCTGAGTCCTGTTGTTCAGTTTTCCAAATAATTCCTCATTGTAAGTTTAGCATTGAGTTATGTGGTTGGTGGTCTCACACACACACAATCACGATGTAATTCCGATATCAATATGAACAATAAAAAAGCCTCAAATACGGCTTAGAACAGCCACAACGGATGTCTGTGCTTACAAACGTCATAAAAATGCATTTGCCAAGTCTATGAAATCTCCAATAAAACTAAAATATTTTAGAAATAAAAACAAAGTACAAATAAGTGTTCAGATTTAGCCTTCATACAAACAAGAAATCAAATAAACATAAAACTGTCAACGTTGTTATTTTCTTTCTGGTTATTTACCTTTAATTTATGAAGGCTATATTTACAGTATGTCCGCCAATAGGTGTCAGTAGCGGACGGTTTTATAAATTATAAATATAAGATAAATTAGACTAAATATAAATATAAGATAAATTAGACTGAGCCCAAATTGCACCGAGACCTGACATTAGCGGACATAGTTGAGTTAAATTTGCTGTTAGGTGAGAGAGTTCATAAAATTGTTTGGCATGTGAAAACCCACTACTGCTGAACACTGTCTGTAGTGCCAGTGCATGTGACCTAGCCAATTGTGTTACAATTAATGAATACAATGAAGCCCTGAATATTAGTCAGTATCAAAATATTGGAAATGTGTTTAACAATCATCACCAGTCCTATATGCATCTTAGTGTTAGTGGTGTATCTGTTGTCAATATACCTTGCTGCAACCATTTAAGTAGATGCAATTGTGTATCTGTCAGTGGCAGGGCGTGCATTTTACACATCTTCGGTGCTGTCCTATCTGAATCAATCCACGCCTTAATACCATTATAATGATGTCACAGTTGCAGAAACCATAACTAATATTATACATGAACACAGTTTTTACCTGGGCGTTGCATCACAGACAACTATCTTAAGCAAGAATGATATGATACAATCAATCAATTGTGTTCTTGGAAGGCTGTGAGCCAAGGGTAACACTTACTGGATTGAAAGTGGCAGACGAACCTTTACCTTCGGAGTTGGCAAAGCTTTTCTCACGACGTCCATCTTCTCTGAAAATTCTGTCTGGAAATTGGCTTTGTAAATATATCTGCGACTAAATCAATGTCTTCACCTCTGTCAGCCATTGTGGTTTGAAAATAAATGTTTTTAACTGGAGCAGGTTGCTATAGTAGGCTATTGGGTAATGTTGGTTTTCTAGCTCTTACACCAGCCAATCAAAGGACTTGAAAATGCTGGCGTTATTGTGTGCCTGCAAGATGACGCCAGTGTCGCCATCTTAAAATCTGATTAAAAGCTGGTTATAGCAACAGTTTCATTGCCATTTAGTTTAAGTTACAGGCGCCCGCACTGTTGATCATAAAGGCCTCAAGATGAAGGAAGGTATCATGGTTCATGGAGAGGCTAAACCTATGGCATATTAGTTCCCGGAAGTGCTTGGTGGGCAGTTTGAATATATATATATATATATATATATATATACTGTATACAAATATATAACTTCATTTTTTGGCAATTAGTAGTCAATAAATGCACCGATTTACATTAAAAATAAAATGTATAGGGTACTTAGTATTTAGACTAACTTCCGGGAACTATTTTGAGGCGCCACGTTCTGCCATTACTGTGAAAAATTGGTACATTGGAGTGAACAGAGATGGTGTAACTCTGTTCTTTCTATAGGTACTATCTATAAACCCATTATGATGGGCACAGCTGTCAGGGCAACAAACACTGGTATAATCATCTCCCCCCTACCAACAATGTGTACAACTGTAGCAGGGCAATGCACGTCTCTTGTCCACTGAGATTTCCCCCGGCATTTCATTTCACTTATTGCTGCAGAGCAAGGATGCTTTCCCAACACAGTTGTGCTCATCCAAGCAGAGTGGTGTGGTATGTAAGGTTTCTGTGTGGAATCTGTCCACGTGCAGACGTGCACATCGGTCGAGGTTAGACATGAAGAGCTAGCCACAGAGCACGATTCTCCCGGGGATGTCAAGTATGTCGCCCAACCCAATATTTCTGTGAATTGCATCTGAAATCAATAGCCTTGCGACTAACACATCTGTTTTTGTTTTCTTCCTTTTTAATATCTGTTCGACGTCAAAGCAACAAAATGTTTTGCCTGGGCGAGCGGTGTGTGTTCCTCCATAATGAAACACAACTTGTGTTCCTGTTACCTCTGCTCAGACTTATTCTGTGGCCACTGAAATTGCCTATGTCTCATTGTAACCCCTCCAACTCCAAGTTGCTGAGTATAGAGCTTATTCATTTGCCATTTGCCATAATGTATCGGCGTAATCAATGACAATCCATTTGCCATTGACTTCAGTCCTGTGAACTGTGATGAATGGCTCTATATGCTGCAGGGACCACAAGGGATGAACAAAGAGGTGGGGGGGTGGAGGGGTAGAGGGAGTGAGAGATATACTGTAGAGAGAAGCAAGACACGAAAGGGAGAAATGAAGGGTGGGTGGAGATGGATAGTGGTCAGGTAGAACATCTCCTCCGATGTGGCATGGAACAGCAACTGTTTGGTATTACAGAGAGTTAGTTCTATGCCATCCTGCAAAGTGTTGGAAGGACGTCAGTGTACATTTCACTTTTTTAATGTTTTAGATTGTTTGGACATTTTGCTGTAGGCTGCAAAGGGTGTATTTTTTAGAATATGGACATGGGCATGGGCAACCCACATTATATTTTAGTCACACACAGGCACTAAGAAAGCTATGTTCCGCTGTATTTTCTATTTGCCGTCTGACTGACGCGCTAGCTTCCACGGGCTTTAATTTTAGCCGATGGAGGACATTTTACAAGTAGGAAATGGAAGTCTTCAATTTGATCTCAATTTGTTCTCATGAGTGATATTCCCTGCAGGATGCTTTATGGCCTGTCATAACTCAGACCCCCCCGCCCCCCATATATTATCCCGGTCGTTTGTCAGCTGGTGCCGCTGATACGGACCCTTATTCTAGCCCCAGATGCCCTCGCTATCTCCATTCCTTTCCTGCTGTATAAAAGGTCAGGTGAGCAGACGCAGGAGAGCTGTTTCATTTGCCTGGCCAGCCTGCCTGCCTGTGGGAGACATGGTGGCTACATTACGGCCTCATTCCTGGTCCTTGCTCCCAGATGAGACAAAGCGGGACAGCCCATTTATTCTCAGAATGCCATCTATAAATCAAACGATGCCTTTCTAACTCAAGTATGAAGAAAGTTATTTTATCCTTTTTATTCTCAACCGCACCTGCTGAAATATACAGTATATGATTATACTGTGCTGTTGTTATGCAAAGGTCTGCAGTTTGTTGTAAAAAATTTATAAATATCAAATAAAATCACTTATCTAATTACAGCAAACATTCTAATGTTCAAGACAGTGCTTCTATTTATTAATTTATTTTCTGTAATGGAATGAATGGCAATATTGATGGCTTAGGCCTTAGGGGAAGGTTGAAATGTTGTGCATTGTATGTGAGATTTGTGAGTGTATGATATATTTCCCTGGTGACACACAGTATATTGACTACTGGATCTACATAGACAGGCAAACATCAGACATGGCCACAGACAAATAGACATGCAGGCAGAAAAAAGCACGCACATGCACACATACACACACACACACACACACACACACACACACAGATAAGTAGGCTGTCACAGAGGATGTAGACATTGTAGGCATTTGTCATTGGGAAGGCACCTGTCTCCGCTGGGAGTGCACTGTCTTGTCTCAGTGTGTTCTCTGAGCCCCTGGAAAGATACATAGCAAATCAATGTGTATAGGCTGCAGCTCGTTGATCCTACCTTAACAAACACTGGTGTCACTGAGAGGCATTTCCTAAAGTATTCAAATGTGAGCATTGTGGACAAAAATAACTGGCTGTGATCTGACTAGTCTCAGCCATGTCTTATCAGCGGAGTGGCACTAAGACAGCTTCAGTACTGTATCTGTATGTAGTTATGTTTCATTTCATGTGTACATGCTTGCTGTAAAAATAATTGCAGCATGCAGAGTGGTGCATAAGCATTTATTTTACTTTTACTCTTAAGTATCTGATTACTTAAATCAAATCGCTGGAATGGCCTCTAGTCTAAAGATTGATCTGAGGTTATTGCAACAGCTTTATCAGGTTGCTTAAACTGATATAAGGTAAATATATGCTATGAACTAAATGTCTTTGTGGAGCCACAAAGCAGTATTCAACCACACTGCTTGCTCCATGACAGATTGTATGTTTTGTCCTCTCTCTGTCTGCTTATTCATCGGTATGTCATCAGGTCTGAGTCAGAGAGAGCGTACGTGGGAGGGCTGGGATCAGAGGCGACCAAGCTGAATGCTTTATAGGGTGGACAATAGCGGCTTTGCACAAGCAACAGCATCCTAAGATGGATGGTGTGGCTGTGTTTTCCCCCTTATAACTAAGGCAAAATGCCACAACAACAAACTGTAAGATAAAACATTATTTGTTGTGCTCTTGTGCTGAGCATTAACTGACACAGTTGGACAATTTAGTATCATTTGTGTGTGTGTGTGTGTGTGAGTGGAACCGCACACACGTACATGTAGCTGCCTGTTTGTGTGCGTTTTGGCTGGTCATTGTGCTGCCATATGCCTCATATTTCACTCCTTTATTGACCTCTGTGTGACTCCAGTCCCCCAGCACAGATGAGGTCTCAGGTTCGCTCTGAATATGCTGTTGTCATTCATGCCATATTTACCCTTCTAATCGCTCATCGCTGGTGTCGATGGACGATTCAGTTTCCTGGGGTGAGGCATGATGGTAGAGTGTCCTCAAAACACCCAACCCTTACCTTTTCACATTTACTGGCCCATTGCTCACGCTCACGATATGGCCATGATATCACTCTGCTATTGCAGGTGACATAAGAACGAAATGGGAGAGAGTGAGGTTCATTATTTCATGGCGGATGTGAAAGAGACATGGGGACGGATTATAGAAGGAAAGAAACATTAAAATGAACAAAATAGTGGTTTGAGAGAATCCTCTCGCTGACTCAGGACTTTCCCAGAAGCCTCCTGTTTCTCACAGCATCCTGGTAGGGAATTTGATTTCAGCTGAATTCATGGACCTCACGCTATACAGTACAGTATGACATGGCTACTGATGCTCTCTCATGTGAGGAACCATGGCAGGGTGCTAATTAAATGGTTTAGGGTCTTCATCTGCCTCTGGCCCTCAAATTGCACCCGCATTAACTTCAAAGCCTCTAACTAAGCATCAAAGTATCACCAGCAGCAGAAAGAAATTTACTGACTCTCTACTTCTCCTCTGTATATTGCCATTACATACAGCCAGTATGTAATGGCAGTCTACCAAATGAGTCAGATAATTTTAAACCATGTTAGCAGGCTCAAATGTGTATGTTTGCACCGGTACGTTATTTGTCAAGGACATACAGTAGCGTTCAACCAGGGATGTTATGCGCTAAATGGAATCTCTGTGCTTGTTTTCATTGGGAAAACAGTATGTACTGTACCGTACTGTACTGTAGAGTGTCTGTGAAGTATTTACTGGATATTATATAATCTATGTTAAATCAATAAAATACTTGACACTTCATCCCCTGCAGGTGTACGTTAGAGTGTTATGGCAAGGCTGGGATACTCTATGCATGCTCTGACTATAAGATGTTTAGCAGATGGCTAATGCCTTTTCATATGCAGATGTTCCCTTGTCCCATATTTCACAAGACGCCCGATCCTCCGCAGAGGAACAGGCCAAATTCAATGTTATTCAATGTGACAGAAACTATTGCCTCTATTATATTTCAGCATTGCCATTGTATACAATTCCATGGATAGGCCAACCATAAAACCAGCAGAGATGGGTTTTTTAAAGGCCTGCCAAAGGGCTTCATAAAGGAAGTAATGAAAGGGTATATCTCTGTGACAGGAGTGTTTCGAGGGCCCTGAAATGTATCCTTTAATACATCTTTTAATGTTGTATGTAACATTTTATTCAGTTATTCCCAGTATAGTGGTACTTCACAACAGTATAACTACAAGTGCGTTCCATACATGGTCTATATCTACATTCAGTTGTCTCTGTCTCATCATTTGCTTTACCTTTACTCTTGAATTACAGTTTCCCTGAATTACCGTATATAATATTAACCAGCGTAACCGACACAGTATATAGAGTTCTGCGGCACAAGCCACTGTTTGAATTGCCTTGTTAGCAATCAGCTGCGTGAAAGTAATTGCACATGCAAGAGACTGAAATGTGATTGTGTAACATTTTTATGTCACACTCAATCCTAGGGGAGACGGAGAGCATGAGGTAGGACAACACGGCTTGTGAGAAAGCCTGTTGATGATAATAAAGCTATAAAATCTTCCATCTCGGGGGGGAACAGCATTTTCCATTGCCTCCTTAACGGATAGCTTTGAGGCGTTGTCTCGGCGCAGGTATTAAGTATTAACAAGGGTGTCAGCACTGGTAAGCGTTCATCCAGAGTGAAAGGCTATTGCCAGAGGAAAGGTCAGGGATGGAACTGATGGATGCTAGGGTATAGCTCAGCTCCATGTCTTATTAACAAGGATCAGGGCATGCAATACATTGATTTTGCCACTGAAATAGAGATTCTTCAAAGACGGCTTTTCAATAATTTGTGCCGCTGACCTTCAAAAAGAAGGGGCTAATTCCATAACGCCTTGTTTTTGTGATGCATCTATTGGACATAAGAGAATGAGTCTGTCGGCAATACAGTTAAAGCAATTGTTACCTCATCCATATAGAGAAAGAAAGCTGATGTTCTGGCTACGCTAATGCTGTGTCCTCCCTCAACTATTATTTCAACTCTCTCTTAGGTACGAATGGAGGTAGCTCTCTGCAACGAGGCAATGGGCCCCATGAGAAACTAATGCTTTCTTGTATCGTAAATAACCATTAGCACAGTCAAAATAAAAACACGTGTGCACACTTTTCTTTCCAGGTTATAAAACATTCCTTGAAATGTTAATCATTAAAACGAGTGACACTCTGTGTGCACAAGCTACATTTGACTGTGTTATTTCTAAAATAAATACGCTGACTTTCTGTTTCTGGTGGCATCAAATTAGTTTTCTTTTTTTTCACATTTATAAGGAGAGAGAATAATAATTATCCCTATTGCAATTAATGAATAGCTGTATGGCTCAAGATGAATTAATAATATACACCCCAAAAGGCAAAGGAACATAACCATTTAGCAAATTAGCCCTTCTGTTCATGTCCCCTGCCATAACTCAGAATTACAATAGCATGCTCAGCGTCGGGGAAGCACTATTCAAATTCAATATTAAATATTCTCTTTTGTGTTATTGAAAGGGCCTTTGCTTCCCCATACACAGCATTTTGAAGGCCTGCTTAGCAAACAAAACATGATCTAGATATCAGTGTCATCCCACTAACTAACCTGCCTTTTCGACACTGAGGTGGAACAGGCCAAGTGTACATTGATGGCTGGTTTGTGTGCTATAGATACCCCAGGAAACAAGCCATGATTAAGATGTAAGTTTGTTCCTTTCAGGGACCAGGGTACACCCCCATCCACATAACTGGGTGTGAACATTGTGGTGGCACTCAAGTTCTCTGGTGATTCTCCAGTGGTTCTCCGGTGGTTCTCCGGTTGCCCTCAAAGCCTGACAGTCAAACACACGATACTAATACAAGGTGTCGTTCTCCCTGCAGCCCCCCTTCACGTCTCTTCACCTGCACATACGCTATTGCTGAGCAGAAGTAGGGCTCTATCGAGAATGACAGACTTCAACATCATTTTCATTAACCTCCAGGAAATTAGCGGCAGCCTTGATTTAATTAGACGAGGCTCATGCGACCGCACGGTCTCCCTTGAGACAAAAGCTATACCTTGAGGACGTGCAGGTTTAATGGAGGGCCGTTAAGAGAAGAAAACAAGCTTGGTTGGTGGCTAAACGCAGCTCTATGGATTTATCCTAATGCGCTGTGCGACTGTTCTCATCCATTAACCTTATTGGGAGAGAGAAACTGAAGTTTTTAATTCCATATTTGGCATTGTTTGCCCCTGCCCTCCTCTAGCCAAATGTGCTGTGACATATTTCTGGCCCGGATGTATAGGCTCCGCCCTATTCCAAGATAGCCATTAAGCAAAGTAATTGCTTCACATGCAATGAAATAGGAATGGTGCTGGTGTGATAAAGTTTTGCTGCGACAGGGCTGATTTATGCTATGATTAAAGGCACATAATGGAATTGTGTGGCGGTAACCGGTGCGCTGCCTAGACAACAGTGTGGTGACCTGAATGAATTATAGCTTATAGACCCAATGGACAATATGCAATATAAAAATACCTGTTCTCAACTGATCGGTTATTATTAATTAATAATAACACTGGAGCTTGGAGGTTAGATTTATAATGCTGTGGCCCTGATTGGTTTTCTACAGTGTTGTTCTCAAGCCGTATGAACGCTCAGCTGGAGGATGGAAATCTACACTTGGCAGTCTTGGTAGAGTTGACTTAATTATATCAAGATGTATTCAATTCTTAGAAGTATAATAATAATAATAAATAACAACCATAATAATAAAAATAAATGTTATTTGTATACTGTAGTACTTTTCATACAATAATTGCAGCTCAAATGCTTTACTGAATACATGCGCAATCATGCTTCCCAGAAGACAATACAGAAATAAACATTTACACTTACAGTACACTTTGACAATGTATAACAGGCACATTGTTGATGCAAATATTTAGAAACATTCTTATGACCCTTAAGGCCTTGGCATACTACCAGCTTTGTGACTGTACGAGCACTCAGTCTGTTCCAAGCATACTTCATGCTGATGCGCCAGCTATTTCTGTATATCATAAAAGCTTTTGAAATTAGCGATATTTCTAACTACAATTTTTAGGTGCACACATTGTTGCCCCTTAAACAATATTGCTGTAATTAAGATATTTGCTGTAAAGAAATATGTTTTAATACACCTAGAAAACAAATTTTTGAGCTTAGTAGGCCATTGATTGCCGTCTGTAGTGGGCTTCAGGCTGTCACACATGCGCAGTCAATGCGCACGTCCGCATGGACAGAAATGCTTGCACGGCAGTCCGCGGACCTCTGCAGATCTCCGCAAACACGGTAAGTATGCCAAGGCCTTTATGCCTCAAACTTCATGTGATACTTTCCAAATGAGCTCTGGTCTCTCTCTTGTAGACATTTATTTCTTAACAGCAAATCAAATGCCCACTCCAGGTGTAATGCTTTTGTGAGCTAGCAGTAATAAACTTTGGACAGAATGGTATGTGGATAGATTCCTCTCTTCTCATACATATTTAAGATTATGATTATGCCTCCTATATGTCATGATTTAATATTTGATATTTTCTCTCCAATAAATTCTCATATTTTGAAGGTCACTGGGTACTTTACATAATTTTATTATGTTAATGGGTGAAGCAGTCATGTTACAACCATATTACTATCGAAGGCTTGCATTTTTAATGCTGCTATTAATAGTTTGTTTTAGATATTTGTTATAATATTACTGTCTTCCTCTTAAGTTCTACATATCCAACTTAAAGTGCAGTTTGTACCTTTATTGTGTTGATGCCACCAGCCATTTGGCCCTAGTTAAAAGATGCATCATATTAGGATAGGCTAATTTGAATATTTCTCAACCTCCAAAGAAAAATGCCGATGCTTACACTAATTCCTCACTCAGGAACTTATTTAAATAAGGTGATAAAGAAGGTGACATAAATAGATCATTGCAACTTCCATACAACTGAGGTAAGATTCACCTTGTCTAATACAATACAGTATGTAGAATGTAGACATATTTTAGAGGGAATGGTAGCTTGTCATGCATTAACTACTGTATTGTGTTTCTCATTATACTATTTCATCTAAATGATGTAGCTTAACCTGCCCATTGACGGTGATAATGTCTGAATCCATTGTGGAAAACCTGTCCAAGAACATATACTATCTGCAAATTAATTATAGTCATACTCATAATTATTATAGGGACATGACTTTCACCCTGTAATTAATAAATGTGGGCAGATAAATGTGGGCAGAGCAATGGAAGATAGTTTCCCGTCCCTGGTTTTAATGTGCCTGCCATATAACACCACAGCAGTGTTTATAGAAATATATGATAAAAATGTGCTTATGTAGCACATTACATACTTTATTCCACTTTGCAAAGCCAAAGTAAAACACGGTAAAAAGAGACAGTAAAAAGGTACGCATACACATTGAGGTTTTATTATAAACATAATTATAAAACATTTGAAAATGTACAGTAGTTTCCCTGACATGACAGCTGACATTAACCTTGTGTCTCAGAGTGTAGAGTGCAGGTGCAGATGAAAATGTGAGAAAACAAGCTGAAAATAAATGAGCCTCCCTCAGGTTGAATGTAACACACACGTTCAGTAAAACACACATTAAAAACACATGCAAGCGACTAGAAAACCAAACTTGCAGTATATAAATTCCCACAGACAAGGACAGGTGCTCGCAATGACAATAAGCTCCGTGCGAGATCGGGAGCGCTTGTGTCACGGACAGCATGCCGGTGGTTACCGAGGTGGTGAGGATGTAGGGCAGAGGCATGGACACCGCTACAGTACACCCTGGTCATTCTTTTGTGATGCTGCTTTGTTCTGAAGACAAATCTTTTAAATTAGTTCAGAAAGCAAGAAATCAAGCAAGCAAGTTACAGTAGGCTACCTAAATACTACGGTTTTATTAACGTAACATCAAAGGCAACCATAAAACCCCCCATGGTGAATCCTAAATATTCCGTGCCCACAAATTCAAAACGAAAAGTGACATTTCTGTAAATATACAATAACTTTGCCCTCTAGGCCTGTATTGGCGACATGGTGGTTCTTGATAAGAGCTGCCAGTAATTCTGCTGCAGTGTTGGAAATAAGGGGGACATTTTCAGAAGCTGGATGCCAGGTGGATATTATGGGATGTAATGAGAGAGGTGAACAGTTTCTCCTCTAGCTGTCTCTTTGCAGTCTGGTCACATTCATCCTCTCATCTTCCCCCTTCTGGCCTAATCCCAGCAGGCATCTGCTCACTTCAGTCTCGCTCAGACACACACGTGTGCATGCACGCACACACACACACACGTTTAATACATGCGCATGGGCAGCTTTTAACCTACAGTATATCTATGCCTTAGAGGACGTGCTCTAATATTCTCCTCCCCTGTTTCTAGTCAGCCTCTCGCTCTCTCTCTCTCTCTCTCACTCTCACTCTCACTCTCACTCTCTCTCGCTCTCTCTCTCTCTCGCTCTCGCTCTCGCTCTCTCTCTCTCTCGCCCAGAAGCCATTTTCAGAAACCCCTAAAGCTGTCCTCACCCCCTTCGGGGAAGCTTCTCTATTCTCTCTAACTTCCATTTCTCATTATCATCAAGTCTATCTTGCCCATCTCGCTTCCCCTCGCTTACCCCCCACCCCCCCCCCCCACCCCCTCTCTCTCTCTCTCTCTCTCTCTATCTCTTTCTCTCTCTCTTTCTCTCTCTCTCGCATCTGCCCTCTTTTTAACCTCCTCTTAAGACTCCTGTTGTGAGCGTCCCAGGTCACAGTATTGATGTCTGGAGACCAGGAGCCATTGAGCTATAGGATGTCCTAACCTGTTGCTGCTACTGGAACATTCCATACAGATCACCTTGTGTTGTGTTAATCTGCCTCTATGTTGATATATGGGCTAGCTGACTGTGTTGGTGCCAACCCACAAGTCGCGTGTAACTTACACAGTGTGTATTAATGGTTATGAAATGCCAGGTAGCTGGTGAACAGTAAATGCAAGTAATGTAAACACCATTAGTTATTATATTACTGTACACCAGTCAAACTCAAGCTCTAGCATTGTATGCTGGAATGTTGCCTTCCAAATCTCAATAGCTGAACATACTGTAGGCAGCCCAAAGAAGCTGACTGGGTTGTTATTTTTTCAGTTATGGATTGGTAGTTACTCCAGATAACTGAATGTAGCACAGCATGTAGTAACAAAAACACAGAAACAGTGAGTTTTTCCATAAAATTTCCCCCACAAGGACAACAATCTCCTTGTGTGATCCCATTACAGTATAGCACAGAGAAACTTTTCAAGAAGATCTTTTTTTTTTTTTTTAGTTTGTTCTGGTTTTCTGTAACAGATCCCTGCAGAGATCATCTTAATCTTCCACTGACAGAAGCTCATTTTAGGAGCTGTCACACTGTCAGTCCCGAGTGTCTTTCATTTACCTCTCCAACCTGTCAATCAGACGCATCTCTCTGCTAGCATGCTTGTCTGGGTGCTCTGTGAGGACATCTATCTCATAGAGGCCATTAAGGTTAAATGGAGACGATTCCAGAATCGGGCATCATAGGTCTTGTATTGATTGATGAGATTGTATTTCATTGCAGACATGAAATACTTTGTCATGGGCCTGTTGTGGTGGAAAAGGTGTGAATGCCTTCCAGACAGACAAAAGCAATCCTGGTTATTTTAGACCATAACCCCGTCGGGACATTGTAACCTCTATGAATGTATTCTTTACCATAACCATAACACATAAATCAATCAATAGGCATGAATAGGCATATGGATTACAACTTCAAATGTGTGAATTTATGGCCCTGGTCTGGTTGGTAAAAAAAAATGTGTGCGCTTAAAATAGAGATCTAAATGGATGTACTCTTATAATCTAATAATAAATAAGGGAATACCTGTACAGTTGTGCTTCCCATAATTAAATACATAAATACAGAGAAACAACAATACAAATGGTTAAGTAATAAGTCAGTAATAAGTAAGTCTTGCTAAGAAGAAGAGTGTTCCAGATGTTGCCTTCAGCCTCGTCCCCACCACTTTAGTGTGTTGTTCAGTCACCTCTGTTAGGACATTGTCCTTGTGAAGGCAGAGTCTGTCTGTTAAATGCCATCTGCTGAGCTTGGAGTCACTGTCAGGAAGTGCAAGACAGGCTCTGTCTTGTGGGATGGGGGTGCTATAATGCCCCTATGAGACATTATATCAGCAACAGCTGTGTAAGTGAAAGTCAACCTGAATTTGTCACCAATGTGTTGATCACACCCCAGGCAATGTATCTGAATGAAGGACGAGTTTATGGTATACTGGGACAGGGATATGGTCACATGACGCGGTTCCAATTTCACCCTCTGAACTGGATATTGACTTTGCAGTTCAACAGTTCCATACAGCATACCTTGATATAGAAGTAAGATAAGTGATGTTAACCTGACAACAGATGGATCACCAGGGATGCACATTCCAGGAAAATATATTGATCGATGATCAAGCAAATGAATGATCAATTATCAATCATTGTTATATTTTATTGTCTGTACAGTTACAGTATGAGACTGCCACAGCTGTATTATTATATATATATATATATTTTTTTTTTTAAACAAAGGTGTACCGGTATATTAAATTAATTCATTGCCACAATGAATTGAAATGATGTCAGAAAATAGCAACCAGGATACAAATCAATCGGAGCTTGGATTAATTTGTGTGTAAGACTGCAGTGTTCTGTAGCTTTTTGTTCTCTGTTCTTTTCCAAGCACACTAGCTATCTTGGCCAAACATGAATGCAACTCTTGACTATAAGGATGTTGAAACAATGTCATGGCGAAGCCGCACCCTTATCAAGCTAAAGGCGGTTCAATACTGCACAACTGTATTTCGACCATGCAGTGTGGGTATAAGGGAGTGTGTTTTTGAGTTTTGTGAATGAAGAAGGGGACATTTACATCATCATTGACTATTCACATGACTATTCACATGAAAGAAATTAATCCATATTCAATGTCAGTTTTTTGGTTTTGGAAAACAAAATATACGAAACTCTGGTGTGCCAAGAGGGTGAAACGTCCCCTCCCTCGTTGGAAAATGTAATGCAGAAGTGCTGTTCGTTTGAACCTCTCTGTTAAATTGAATTCTCTCTGATCACACTTTTAGTTCTCAATAAAGAAATATAGAGAACATTTGCTAATTCAAGAGCTTTATTGTGACTAAATACCCATTGTTATGAGATCGGGATGGCCTCGCAAGGCTAAAATGACATTGGGAAGAGATGTTGGGACTCTGCTATGGAAGTCCATAGAGGACTAAATTCAAATGAAAATGCAATCCCAAATAGCATTTTCATTTTCAAACAATTCCAC
>JAODUH010039113.1:0-20936 GCA_027564835.1 Typhlichthys subterraneus | reverse complement strand
GGAAGTTTTGGCTCCCACACTTTTTTCTGACCTTGATAAATAACCCATTTTACAGACTAAAAACTAACACTAAACTAGTAAAAACTAAATTAAAACTAAGCATTTAAAAAAATAGAAACTAAGCTAAACTACCAAACCCACTTTAAAAACAAATTAAAACTAAACTGAATTTGAAGACAAAAAGTCAAAACAGAGAGAGAGAGAGGTTTTGGGGGGTGAGGCTGGGCTCTTAATGCCCCTCACTCGTCATCACACTAGTCAGAGTACCAGAAATGCTCCAGTGGGTTTCAAACTTTAATAATGAATGATTTGATGCTGTATGCTGTATATAGTCTGTGACCCACTGCCTCAGAGAATGTCAACCAATGTACACTAGAATAGCTCCAATGTCCCATTATTCCAAGCATCTTTACATTTAGAGAAGCAAACAAATGTTTTTTAATAAAAAGAAAATAATAATTCCATGTTTATCCATGTGCCAAATGTTACTGTGTGCCAATTCTACTTCTGCTTGTAATAATAAGTTATAAAATGCTATAAAACACTTAAGCTGCAAAATGCACAGAAAGCATATCTACAGACTGAAAATAGCTTGAGATTGTCCTGGTTACCACTGCATCTGCATGATAGCAGATTCCTTGTTTCGCTGACTCATGCTCTTGCACAGTAGACTGTACAGACCAGTATACAGTGAATAGTTCCAAGCATGACCCACGCTCATTTGAACTTCTCAAAATTTTCCTTGGCACTTGGCACACAAACACAGAGAGAGAGAGAGAGAGAGAGAGAGAGAGAGAGAAAAAGAGGGAGAGAGAAAGAGAAAGAGGGAGAAACAGGAGTTAACTGATTAAAGATTATGTAAATGGGATGCATAGAGGCCATAAAAAAGAGATCAAGTAATGGAAAGAGAGACTGCCTTTACCACCGCCTCTCTTATTTCCATTTAACTTTATAACTTTCACATAATCAGTGGGAAAAAGACATGGCGTATCCTGTGACAGAGTATGGAGATTGAACAATGGGAGGAATATTAAGGGGCTAGAAATAAAGGCAAGCGAATTCCACATAGAAAGTCAATGACGTGGCTACAGTATATTTGGGAGAACAGGGACATGAATATGGAGTGTGGAGTGATGGGCGGGGTGGGAATTATACGAGAGGAACACTGAGGTTTCTGAACACCTCTGTCGGAGACTTTGGCTCTGCTGGGAATCTCTTATCTCCCTCACATCCTCCTCCCCATTCTCCTTCAACGTTTCAAGTTCAAAGATTATTTATTAGCATTGACGGCATATGATCCTCTTCTCAATGGTAACATTTTCATTTCCAATTACGATGACCTTCCTTTAGCTCAGGGTTTCTCAAAGTCCGGACCCAGACCATAACTTGTGTTACTTTATGAATACATTATGAAGTGTAATGTTTTCTACACATTTTCTATTGATCAATAAAATGCTAGTGTGATATACAGTGTAGCTGGAGATCATTCACTGCAATCATTCCCAGATGAATGTGGTCATGTTGACATCGTTGTGACGGCGATGTCAACTGCTGGAGAAAGTGTGTGGAAGTTCATGCATTCATGTTAAAACTGGAGAATTTGCTCCTAAATCACAGATACTGTACATAATTATGTTTTCTCTAGTACAATTCTCTAGTAATACTAGAAAAAAATAGTATTTAAATGTAAGAAGTAGTTGCAACAATATGTCTGAACGAAGCGTTTTTAAAATGATAAAGACAAGACCTTTGTAAAGTCTTTCTATGTAGGCTGTATGTGTTTTTCTGTGGTGTTTTGTATGAGTGGAAAATATATACTTCCGCCTAATGACCTTGCATACTGCAGTTTCACTCAGCAACAGTAACACTGCAGCAACTTGACCAACAGAGATTTGGATCAGTGTCTCGTCTGGAGCCTACAGTATGTTCTAGCAAATTATTGCAGGCAAACCATGACATTTCTCCTACTAAGCTTGAATGTATTCTGACTATCTTGAACTTGAATCAGTTTTACATTGTAATGTTGGTTTTAATAACAAGTCTTAGGAACTATTTACAACTAGTCTGTCTCACAGCAAGTCATCCTAAACCAGTACCATATTATTCACGGAACAGTAGGGGTGGGTTAAAAAAATAAATTCTCCATTTAAAATCGATCTAAATTTGAATGAGCCAAGATCGATTCATAAAATCTCAAGATTGATCTTTTAAGACCATATATTAAACATCTGCATGCTTCCCCTATCCGGACCGTAGGACTGGATGTGTTTCCCTCTGGTGGGTGTAGACTTTGTTCTCGGTTTCTGACTGCCTGCATTTACTATCAAGTTTGTCTAAATGCTTCAATATAAAACTCAAATATTGCTTCCATACCTTGTTATTATTGTATCCCGTCACACGGCGGCTTTTAATTTTCCATAAATGTTTTAGGTTTTTGTGACGAGCTGTGTCGTGCCAAATTGTGTATGCCTGCCGAAATCCAAAAGTGGATTTAGTTTTTATGAGCTGTATTCCTGCTTAAAAATATTAAAACTTGCACTATGTTATTAATTATAACATAGGGCACATAGCATGTCAAATACTGTAGAGTCATAGGATAATTGCAAAATACATGCTTTTATTTTATATGGGCCTTATGACACTTCTATTGAACAAATGTGCCCTATTGTAACTGAAAAATCCATAACCGAATCGATATTGGATCGACTTGAAAATAAAATCGATTTTGAACCTTGTGAATCGGAATCAAATCGATTCTGGAAACCAGTGGCGATACCCAGCCCTAGTCAACAGTGAATTTACCACCAATGAGAATGCTGCGACTCTATATGGTACAGGATGTGAACATGGATGTAGCAAACTTTTGCTTAAATCTGGCAAAACTATATTTGACTATAAAAAATTAAGCCTTAATTTCTTAGAGTCACAAGTTTAGCTCAAAACATTATTATTATACATTATATTATACATTATATTAATTATTAATATAATATGAATTATTAATTCATTCTAATAATGATATAATATAACTTTGTGCATTATTCATTAGCTTATAAACTATACATACTTATAAACCATACTATGGTGCGCAATGTTGTTTAGCTAATTACCGAGCATTAAGCAGAGAGGGGAGAGAGGAAAATATTTACTTTGTCACATTGTCTTTCATTAGTTTTGTACTGCCTGGAAGTGGAAGATACACCAAAAATACAAACTAGAGGGAATGTGGAAAAGAGAATTAGTGAGCGAGGGGCATTTGGCAAAATGCCCATGGAGGAAGACAGAGTCTTTTACCTGCACAAATGTGTGTGAATAATAGTACAGTAATAGGAATTGCCTAATGAAGACGACAAGAAGGCCTCTATAGCCGTGTGGGCTTTCAGAAGCTACAGTATTAGCCAAGATAACGCCACCTGCGCTAGCTGCAAATTAATCCTACCCTTCATTCATTTAATTTCTCACAGACTTGTTAGTGCAATCTGAGCTTCCCATCGACCTCCCTCTCTCTGGCTATTGTAGTCTGCCTCCACACACATCCTAGTGTTAAATTAATCCTTCTTTTCAATTTGATATTTCTTTCGTATGCCTCCATGTGTAGGTTCACACTTGCCATCCCAATCTCCATCCTAATCATCTGTTTTCTGTCATCTCCACACTATCCTGCTTTTCCTCACCCCTCTTTCAACTCAGAGAACTTCTTCGCTTCTTATTCATCCCCCCCCACCCACACCCCTCCCCACCATGGGTGCAGTTGATAGAAGTTCATTCTGTTTCTTCTGCATAGCCCACCTATGCATTATTAAGCTATCAGTAATCATTTCTCTCCCAAATAGCACTCCCACACGTTCACATGGAGGCCTGCTGTACTGCACTGTGTCTCCATTTCACTTTGTCAAAAGTAGTGGATCCATCCCTGGACTTCCAGGTCACCCTCCCAACAGAGCATCTCCATACACAAGCAATACGCATTGTTCCACTGATGGCAAAGATGATTACTAGCAGTCCGGGAAATAGGTTTACAAATAACTTTTCATCTTCGTTTGAACCATATAGCCTACAATGCAAACATTGCTAGCAGGGCCGGCCCAATGCATATGTTAAGTGAACTAAACGCCTGCTTTTAGTCCTCATGGCCACCAGAGGGCCTCCAAGACGGCTTGAATATTTATTAACACACGCACACAAACAGTACATAATGTAAAAAAAAAACCCACTATATTATGTTAATGGCTGGATAGTACAGTAGATGCTAGATGGTATATGGTTGGTTCGTTTACACAAAATCAACCAAAACCAACCAAAGCCATCTATTGAAACTGTTTTAAAAGGCAGGAACTTTCAATATATACTTGGTGATTGGACAAACCTGTTAACCAGCGGAGCATGTTCCACTCTTGCTGAAGCCAGGATCCCAAGCTAAACGGACTGATTCTCCCAGCAAGGTCAAACTGAAGCTTGCTACAGTAGATCATTCTGGTCTCACAAGGCTAGCTAGATACAACTGGTTTAATCCATTCCTAATGCCTCTAAGAGCTGGTGTCATGTTCTTGAAAAATAAAAATGTAATGTATGTTGACTACATTATTTTACCATAAACATTATATACAGTAGATGTGTCAAACAAGTTATGTAATCCTCTCCATCAAATTCTGTTTAGGGCTCCATACAAGATCGGGGCAGCCCTTGATGGTATAAAACGTATATTTGTTATGTTCCAGGGACTAAGTAAATGAGGCTCCTGGTAAAACATGGTGTCCTCTTCCACATACTATACTGTACTGTATTGTAGGGTCATTCATATGAAAATACCCCTGAAATGATGGATAGGATTACAGGAAAGCAGCAGGGCAGACGGTCTCCATTGTCCTCAACCTTTTATGTTTTATTTTTATTTTCTACAGGCCATCATATCCCTCTCTCTGATTTTCCAGACAGTTTGCTGTCCTCCCCTATAGTTTTACATTTCACTGAATCAGAGAAAACAGAGAGGCACTTTGTCCTCACTTTCATGTTTGTCCTTCCTATAAATGGCCAAGGTGGTGATGCAGCTTTATGAAAACAGCCCGGCGTGACCACTCACACGCACTTCCTGAAAATGGATGAGTTTGATTTCAAGCCTAAATAAAACATAAATTAAAAAAACTGACATTTGGGCAAACACATTTTGAGAAATCCAGCTACACCAGTTAGATAATGTAATCACATAAAGTTATGGAAAGGACCTATTTTAGATGATTTTGCAGTCAATCTTATCATAGAGAAATGTGACACTGGAGATAGAGTTATAGCGCATGTATTGCAACATAACTAACCAAATGTGTTCATTGCATTTTGAACACAGGTGACCGATGTGAGCGCCATAAAACAATGATTAGTTTTAAATAATATAGAGGAACAATTTATGAGCTACAACATGACACTTATACAAGGATATCACTGTGTGGTCAGAAACACATAGTTGTTCAACATTTCAAGAACAAGAGCAATTAACATTAGGGATGTGCATTCAAAATCATGTTTATATAACAAGGCAGTGTTCATGAAAAGTTGCTGTGCTTCATGCAAAACAACCAGTCTGAATGGATATTATCCACAACACTTTTCTCAGCATTTCACCTGCATGTTGTGTTATCCAGCATCATCACTTGCCACTTTGCTCCCTCGCAAATTCATTTCAGCATTCCTTCCTTATCATTTTATAAAGTGTTAAAAATGTAGGAACATTCCTTCGGTTACTGTGTCCACATGTTCAGGCTGCAAAAATAACACCACTATCTTACCTTCTACCTTAGAATGATGCTAGTCCTTTATCAGTTCAGTTTGAGGTCAAGTGTTTGATCAACATACTGTACATTATTTGACATAGGTTCATCTTAAACTTGGGTTCTACCATAACAACCTCTCCCACATAACTACTTAGTTAACTGCAAAATGAACAAATATCCTACCACAAGGCTGAGCAATAGCAGCAAACAGTCCTGACTGCTAGCTCGGATCTATTAACAGGGTATGAGTTGTGTCTCGTGTCTGTGTGCTCTCTCCCCAACCGAAGCTTCGGGCATTCGCTTCTGATTAAGCTTTGAAGTACAGACAACGGTATTTGGGCCTGCCCTAGTGATTATAGTACAGAGAAATGGTGACAAAGACAACACTGACAAAAATGGCTGGATAGAAATATCTATCTCTTTCTCACACACACACCTCAATAAAAATTGAATTTCTAGAGAGAGCAAATTACAAAGGAAGGCATACACATCCTTACAACACACACACACGCGCGTGCATGCTCACACGGGCATGCACGCACACACACACACACACGCACACACACACACACAGAGGCTTCCAGGAAGACACACTCAGGTAAACAGGGCCCGGGGGGTGTTGTTGTTCTCTCTCCATGGTAATAGCATGATCAGGTATTCTGGTTAAGAGCTCTCAGGAGACACTTTGTTAAACACTCCATTCTGTGTGTGAACACTGTTTCTCTTTGTTAATTTTCCCTCTCCTTCTTTCGCTCTCTTCAATTGAAATGACGTTTCTTCGCTAACAACAATAAAGAAGAACAGCTGAAACGTGTGTGTGTTCTTTACATGACAGTGAAACAAAAGCTGTTTTGCTGACAGGGTGTACACCTGTGTGGACAAAAGGCTGTATTACAACACAAGATCTAGCTGCTCCTTTCCCACACACACACATATCCATATTACAACACAAGATCTAGCTGCTCCATACCACACACTCATACACACATATCCGTATTACAACACAAGATCTAGCTGCTCCTTTTCCGTACCACACACACATATCCATATTACAACACAAGATCTAGCTGCTCCATACCACACACACATACACACATATCCATATTACAACACAAGATCTAGCTACTCCTTTTCCATACCGCACACACACACATAAACATCCAGGGTACATATAGGAGCTGAGCTCCAACACTTTCAGTAGGCTACCCATTACAGATTATTAATTGACAGTTATTAGGCAATATAATTTAACATGATTTTCTCAGACATATCGTTATTATAAATGTATTTCGGGTGAGTATGCCTGTCTAAAATCTCTGGATACATACATAGGTTTTTGTATTATGTTTTAATAAACATACAAGGCTGCGTTCAAGTCGGTGTAATGTTTACAGGTCAGTTCGAACGTATGCAGTTGTGGACTGAACGCCAGACAACAGAACACGGACAAAACCTAGAAGAGATTTGACCTGTGGGTTTCACAACATATTATCAAAGAGATCACTGTAGCTACAGATATCCTACAATATCCTGCCCTACAGTCATAGCTGTATACCCACGTCTCCACGGTTGACCTGTACCTTAAAGCCTAGCTTAAAACTACACTGGCTACTTTGGTTCTGCAAATATATCGTGTTTGGCAAAGATAACCGACTTCCTCGTTTGATCATCGCATATGAACTCGGAGTTCACCGATTACCGGCGTAGGGGGAGTGCATTATCATTTCAACAAACTCTCAAAACGGCAGTCTTTTGATTTACATTTATAATTGCTGTGTGATGAAAGCCACTGCATAAGCTCCCACCCTGCTAGCAAAAATAATAATAGGTTATTTGTTTATTTTTCAAATGATCTTCAACAAGCTGAATCTGCCTGTGTGGATTTTTAGAGTTTTCATATAGCGAACTGTTAATTCTTCCCCAGAGATGATCATCACATATCAGGAATAGCTCCTGTCAGTGTGGTTGTGCAATTAACAATATTTTAATTGAACCCATTCAGTACCTGCATCCATTGGAAGGGGTTATGGACATTACATGTTTCTTCAAATCAGTCCAGACAATGAAAATGGTATTATTTAATATTTGAATATTGCTTAATCAATGACTGGACATTGGCTATAAAATCAGGGTTAAATGTCTATAGGCCTAACTTGGTAGAAGAACAAGTTATAGCAATCTCACAAGACAGCTATGGCACATATATCCTACCTGAGCAATTACATCTAGCCTTATGA
Source organism: Typhlichthys subterraneus (assembly GCA_027564835.1). Taxonomy (NCBI): domain Eukaryota; kingdom Metazoa; phylum Chordata; class Actinopteri; order Percopsiformes; family Amblyopsidae; genus Typhlichthys; species Typhlichthys subterraneus. Next base: position 12,934 of record JAODUH010039113.1, on the reverse strand, counting down.
ATTAATGTATTATTTGCATAACAGCCAACTATTTGTTTGATTTAATAGAATAGACAGATTATAAATACCTTAGTGCAGCCTAATACAAAAATAAATTGGCCTACATCCTAGTAATCTTTGATGCCAAATTCACTAAAAATAGGGCTCCCCCACATAGAAAATCCCAATTTAATCACTGTATATGTCTATATTACAACACAAGATCTAACTACTTCTTTTCCATACCACACACCCACACACACACACACTCATTGTAAATTACGAGAGGAAAACAAAAGCTATTGCTTGGATGATACACACAAAAAAACAGCAAATACATCTTAAGTTTGGATTGAAAATAGCAGAGATTGCATTTAATGTATGACTTCCTGGTCTGATGGAGCTCTGCTAAATTATTAAATAATTGATTTTTTTAATAATCAATTACTTTCTTGGGGCTTTAATTACACACAAAATGTATTAGACTTCATAATGCTCTCAGCCTATTATAGGATCAGAAATATTGGAACTATAAACTCTAAAGGCAAGCATTTATTACGTCAGAGACTAATCTTGAGTTCACACACACGCACAGAAATAATGAAATATACATAGTGACAGAAAGTCTATGAAACAATTGAATTCTGCCGCACAAACCAAGTCATTAAAGAAATGCTTCACTTACTTGACAAACTGTCATTTTGAGCAGTCTAAACAAGTGTATGCATACAAAAACATAAATTACGTGTGCATACGTTACACTAAATGACATGTTTACTTGAGGGAATGGTAAACATGAATTCACTAGACAGGCATGATGCAGGGCAAGCCTACATACACATGGAAAATGTGTAATGTGAAATTAACTGTTTGTTCGAATGACACACGCTGTGGGTTTGTCCCCAAAGCCCTGCTCGTTACGTCTCTGGCTGTATTGCTTGGTGGCCAGACACACACACACAAACCTTGCTCCTTGCTCTTCAACATGGACACAAAACAGAACTGGCAGCATGTAAACATCCTCCCCTAAACACTCTTATTACAGTGCAACATTGATTTGTCCTCTGTTGTTTCTGACTAGAGCACATGTTCCCTAAAACGAGGCTTGAAAACGACATAGGAACAAATTCAATGGAAGACAAAAAAATAAATCATGAAATTATAAGACAGAATGCAAAGAAAGATGGATGAAAGGCAAATGAAAAAGTCTAGACTGAAGTGAAAACCACCAACGGCACCCCTCAGTAAACAATCTATCTCATCTCTCATAGTGCTTAGTGAGGAAAGGTCCATTAAAGCCTACATCAAAACAATAAATCACTGACAAAATATGTTATAATGCATGTGATTAATAACAGACTTCACTTCTCTGTAGCTAAGGCGCCAAACACGTACTTTAGCTTCATTGTGAATATTACGATAAAGCAAGTCTAGCGAATGCTATATTCAAATAAACGCACAGGTTTTCCATCAGGAATTAAAACCCCCTATAGGCTTAGTGCTAAGGTCAATCTCGTAAGATCTGATGTACAATGTGTGCTACGATTTAACTGTTTCAATAATTAAATTAATAGTGTGGCACTACAATACCCCACAATGCACTTCAGACACCGAAAATGGAGTCAGGGTGCATAGTTGAACATGAAAAAACATTAAGGCGGTCAGGGAGTGACAACAAGTTGGCAATCAGCAAGGCCAACATGAATGTTATTAACCTCTGTATTTATGAGGGGAGTGTCTGTTGGCATAAAATGCTATACTACAATACAAGCAATTGTGCATGCCTGAAAGCCTATTCTATTGAGACAGTGAAAACAACAAGGCTTATTTAAATTTGTTAATATTCCTGATGTGTGTACCCAAATACAATGTGCTTATGAACATTGTTTCGAGTGCTGCTATATGATTCAGCTTCAATCCTAAACACGGCTAGCCAAATCAAATGACCTTATAGTGACACCGAGGTTTACAGTATGTAGCCTGTCAAATGTGCTGACTCGGTAACCTTGTCAAAAAGGCTGAGACCCTGACAATGCCCCGACATGCCACCCTGAGAGGCACTGACGTCTCTCCTCACACACACAACCCTTGATTACATTGTTTCTCCTTTTGTCTTGGTAGCAGTTTCAACTCCACACACACACACAGAAGGTTTAGGGGACTTTTCCTGTGTCTCCTGACCTGTTGCGAACTAACCGCTCTGTTTTAAAGACTGGGATTCCATCCATTTTCATGTGGTTTGTTTCCGGGTCACGGTCCGTATAGCTACAGTGTCCGTCGCCACAGAGGATTGGGCATGCCAAGCAGCTCCCCGGAATTGAACCTAGCACCCCGGCGCTGACAGATGGCAGAGGAAACGATGAACTCATCCTGCTGTCCAGATTGAGAAGACACAATGCAGCAGGTCGCCTTGTACAGTTGACATTTCCCTGTCACTTCACTCTTTCGCTTACCAAACCTCATATCAAAAATATTTTTGGACTTCAATATCTACTCCGATATTAACAGACCAATATAAATAACGTCAATTTCATTTGAAAGCACTAGCGGTTTGTGTGCCTTACAGTATATTGCAGATATAGGAATGTGCAGAGAGCCCACTGTATGTATTTGTATTCGTATAAAAATGTACATTTACGGGAGTACATGCAGCTACAGCTGTATCACACAAGCATATAGCTGCCCATGTGCGCATGGGTTGTGGTGGCGTACAGAGAAGACTAGGGTTTGAATACACGGTGGGATAAACGCCGTCTACATATGTGTATATTTGTATATTTATTTATATTTATATGTATATTTATGTAGTTTATGTCCGCGGTAATAAGTCATGTTTTGTTGTTGACATGCTAGTAGGCAATATGCAATCCTCGTTAATATTTAGAAAGTAGACTGTAAATAAGTGGTAAATAATAGATAGGTAAATAGGCGTATAGCCACTAGGCTAGACCACGGAGCTAACAATGTAGCGAATAGATCATGCTGTCTGCAAAAGAGTAGAGCTATGCAAATATCCCATTCCTTGTCAGCAATCAAACACCACTAATCAAGACCTAGCTACTTCTATACACTACCAAAAATATATGCTAGGTTACAAAGCGCTTTTATCCAAAGCGCTTTACAGTAAACAGTTGAACCCAGACCACTAGCCCATTTCCCTATTCTAAGATAGCCTACATAGAAATGCCATAAAATACCATTTATTGCTGTAGACTACCTCCTCTGAGAAAAAAAGATGTAATACAGTCTGTGACTGTAAGAAAGTCACTATTCCTATATGACAGCTCAATGGCAAGGGGACAAAGTATAGGTTACATGCATGATACACTAACCTACTAAAAGTTATCTTTAAAAAAATATAAGTAGTCTCATTGACTCAGTAATCATTGACACTGTCAATATCAATGTTTTAGATGTCTCCCTGCTCCAACACACCTACCTCTAATGACTGGGTTGTTATCAGGCTTCTAACGACCCAGTCATTAGAATCAGGTGTGTTGGAGCAGGGAGAGATTAAAACATGCAGAACAGCGGCCCTCCAGGACTGGAATTTAATAGCCCTGGTGTAGCTGTATAGTGTACACTTCGTAATAATTATATAGCAACGTTGTCATGATATATACTTTAGTAAACATCAAAATACCATACTTTTTATGAAATATGGTAGTTTTAAACAAGCTTCCCTTGTTGTCTTAGAGCAATCACCTCTGGCGCTGGTGTATATGCTGTTTTGTCTGTTTTAAGGATTTTAACCGGCTGCGGTCAGCGCTGCTCTTACAACTTGTCTGACTTCTTCTACTCTTATATTATCTTCCTGTCACGCCAGCAAAACAGGCGGAGCACAAGTATCCACCGAGGTCACATAATAAACGCTAGAAACGCTAGAAACACTAATAATAATAAATAAATATTTGTTTGTAATAAATCTTCGTAAAAACCTACTATTTGTGCTTATTCCAATACCATATTCGGTTTCAGCTCCACCCCTAGTAGATATTTGCAGTAGTACAGTACAACTGGTAAGGTAAACAAGTTGCTGGTTTATGTATTTGTTGGTACTGTACCTATCCGGTCCTTACATTTAGAGTTACCATGTTTTTTTTTTCAGCATTGTATGTTCTATAGATAAACAAGCTCACAACTAACCCACATTGTCAGCAATATGAGCTTGTACAACTTTCAAGATAAATATACTGTGACATGTCTGGTGAACCAGGCATTGTTGTTCTACAATAGACTAACCTATAGACTGCTGCTTCAGACCTCCACCCTACGCTGCACAATATAGCCACACACACATTTCAGGGTCACAAAGTTTGAGAGAGAGTGCAGTGAGAGCAGGGAGCCTGTCTAAACAGAGAGAGTGCATTGGGTCGTTGGGACACTCCGGGGGCCTGCTAAAAACCACTGAGCCCACATTCCCCTGGATATGGTACGTTCTGGCTTCACACCTTCACACAAAACAGAAAGAGGATGCCGTTTGTAAACCCCTGCGTTCTTATACTGTATGTCTAGTAGTGACATAGAAATATAGAAGCAGATAAAGCCTAGGATTATAGAGATCTAATCGAGAGCTAGCTATATATTTTAATTTTCAACAATGCTAAATCCCATCCCCTCCTCCCATCTGTTGCCTGTTGACCTGCTATTGTAAAAACACATGGACAACCCTGTTGTAGCTGTATGCACACATACGTGTGATTGGCAGGCATGCTAGATTTGACAGACCAATCAGGTAAAAGGGGCCGTGATTGCACATGCATAGCTCATTGTGTCAGGGGCATAATGCTACAGTAGCTGTGTGACAGATCGCAATACCAAAATAGCACGGTTTCAGGTATCAGACAAGCCCAGGTCTGTTTCAAGTCAGTGGTAGACACGGGAAGGAATGAAGACAAAGTGTCTGTACTTTACTGTGGTAAAAATAATGTATTAATTGAAATTGAGTCTTCATTTTCCTCAACATGCATATTGTGTCCCTCTGTTGTATTGGCCGTTCACAGGGAGACAGAACACAGCAGCCCAGTGTAGTCTTGGCAGGCAGACTGAACGCCCACAACATCCCACTGCACTCGGTAATACATCACCAGGGAGCCTCCATCTGCGAGACCAGGCTCTCCCGGTGACTCAGGTAACCTCAGATGCACTTTACATTAACATCAGTTTGTGTCAAACTATCTGAAGTCGCTTAGAGTGCTCAGTGCATTACAATATAAATATCCTATGTAATGACCACCTAAATCTACAGTTTATATCAGGGGTGCCCAAACCTGGTCCTGGAGAGCTACAGCCCTGCATGTTTAAGATGTCTCCCTGCTCCAACACACCTGATTCTAATGAATGGCTCGTTATCAGTCTCAGCAGAAGCCCATTGATTTGAGTCAGGTGTGTTGGAGCAGGGAGACATCTAAAACATGCAGGATAGGGACCCTCCAGGACCGGAGTTGGGCACCCCTTGTATATATGATCTTGTCTGCAACTAGATGTCATACTAGAGCACTAGCATCTCAGACCAAAACAACAGATGCATTACAATGCGCATATGGCCAGCTATGAAAACAATGGAATTTGCATTACAGAGAAGCTTGGATTCCAACACACACAGGGGGAGTGTGATGTCATTCAACTACAGTCTATTCTACTGCATCTTTACATGGAAAATACTTGTTTGCGGCTATGTTATTAAAAGTGGAGTCAGTCATTCTGGGGAAACATTGTTGATATTCAAACTTGGTCAGTATAGAAGGCTCCCTCAGAAGCTCTGCCACTGCATTGGAAACACATTGCAAAGGCTAGGATAGTGTTGTATAGGCAATACTATGTTTGTGTTCCCATTTAGTAGAAACATATGATTATTACACCACGGGCAGCTAGCAGTCTATGAGTACTGTAGGCATTTGCTGAGTTTGACAAGATGTGTATTAGCTTACAATCATACTACACCTTTAATGTTTAAAATACCGTATACGGGATTTTTAAGGTTACTTAACCTGAGTAAGCTAGGCCTATCAAACAAATTTTAGTAATGTGGCTAAATGTTTTGAAAATGCAGTAATAAACCACTTATCCAGCAGGGTTATCTAGCGAGGTTTGAACCAGCAACATCAAGATCACCTGTCGCCCTGCTCTACCCACTGCGCCACTGTCCCTGTAGAGAATGTAGAAAACAATGAAGAATGAAGATTTGGGCTTTTCAACTGAGATGGCCAGCAGGAATATCTGTCTAAACAACCACGTTCAGAGCAAGCTAATTATTATCAGAACTGAGTCCCTAGACCTTACATTCTGAATAATGCAATAGTTTAGCTATTCAAATATCAACTATCAGTGAGGTGCATACAAAACAGGCTGTTGTTGCATTTCCACTTGGAGATGGATGCTTTATAAGAGATTGACTCCATTTAAGTCAATAGTATGCAGAAGCATACAGTGTGTGAATAGATGACTGAAGGTTAGAAAGGCAATATATGAATGCAGTCCATTTACCATTATACATTCCACCACATCAGATCAGTAAACTGTCTTAATAAGCACATGTTAAAGTGTGTCATGGACGATGTTTATATGGTCATATTGAAGTATATAGTTAGTATACCTTTTCCTAATATGTTCAGAAATGAGTCCGGAATTTGAATGGCTCAATACTACGAACTTGAATGTTATAGAAAATGTTTAACTTTGGTTTGTTAATTTTAAATGGTGAATATTTTAATTAAAAATAAACTTGCTTGACCAAAGGCATATACTTTGTGTGCAGGCACTAACACACATACACACACACACACCAACAGCTAGTGAACACAACCCACGTTACCAGTGTGCCTATTGTGTGTGTTTGACAAAGCCATCAGATCTGTGTTTTCAATTATGTCAGATTCCACCAAGAGGCCATTTTGTTGTTCCAGCTCAAGAGAAGCAGACAGGAGAGAGAGCAAGAGAGAGAGAGAGAGATGAGACAGAGAGCGAGAGATATAGAGAGAAAGAAAGAGAGAGACAGAGGCAGAGAGACAAAGATAAAGAAAGATGAGATGAGATGGAGAGAGAGATAGAAAGAGAGAGAGAGTTGGGGGGGTAATGACAGAGAGAGAGTGATATGGGAATAGTGCTGATGAGACCAAAGTGTAAGGGCGGGTGAGCTTTTGTTGTGTGTGTGTGTGTATGTGTGCGTGTGTGCTCGTGTGTGTGTGTGTGTGTAGGCTCAGGTGTAATTGTGTGTCATTTGCCTAAGCCTGTGAATCTGTCTCTAAAAGCAACACCCAGGGAGCACAGGGCTTAAGGCCATAACATTGGAAGGATTTATTTCTCTTTTCACACACGCACACACGCACACACAGACAAAGGGACAGAGACCAGCGCACACAGCTTTGCAAGTTTACAGATTCACATAAGATGTCTGTAAGCCGCTAACAAGCTTAAATTGTTTGTCCGTGTGTTTTTATGATTACACGACATTCCCTTTCAATACCGTCATTATCATGTATAAACTCGTACTTCAAATACTGTACACGCTTTAAATGTCACCTCAATAAGTGAAGCTGTGTTTTATATTATCATGGCACAGATGGTACAAACGGAAGAAATGTAATTTGCATATTTGCTAATCAATATTGTATGGCCAAACAAGGGCTGATGTTTGTATTGTATGCATGTGTGGGTACAGCATGGGGCCTCATTTATGTGCAGATGTACTGTATACCACCCCATGACAATGGCTGTTGAAAGCAAAGAAATGAGAAAAGCTGACCATATGGCCCTGTGAGAGGACGACAGGAGAGTGAACTTACGTGAGGTGACGGTGTTCAAGCAACTGTGAGAACCCAACACGGCAGACACCAAGAACAGCATGTTCAGTGCACATTTTTGCCACCAGGTCAAACTACTTAATGACCCGGTGGCTCAACTTGACCTGATGAAATGTCAGACTGCCAGAGAACAGGGCTGTTGACAACAGCGACCAGCAGCAGACTGCCTTCAGGGGAGACGCCCTCCTATAGAGATTGTAGGATCTGAAGAACAACAAGTCTGACTGCTGAAGACGCAGTTTATCTATCTAAAAAACAATACGCATTGCTTCTTTCTGATTGATTTGTTTCTGTGACGGTCGGCCTTCAACCAGGCCTCCCATGCTGAGAAGCTTGAGTTAGAAGCAGATCATAGGCCTGTACTGGGAGGTGGACAATATTGTCTCTGGGTGTTTTGGGCCCTGAAGGAGAACAACATCAAGATCTCTGACCTTCAGCAGACGTTTTTCCCGATGGCACAGGCCCATGAAGAAGAAAAAGGGTCTCCACCACATCCTGAAGATCTTCAGCCCAACCAGAGCAATGCATGACCAGTGTATAGGTTTAGAACCCCACCAAGAGTGGCAGATGGGCAGACCCCAATTGACCCATCCCAAACCCCTCCCATTTTCATCTGTCCTCCAATCACAGTTGAGCATTTTTTTAATCCAACATAAACTCCTGAAACTGTCTGTTTTCCTGCACAGTAATGTCCCTTCATGTCTGTCCAATGTATGTATGCGTGTGTGCGTGCGTGTGTGTGTGTGGTAGGGGGGGATTACAGGGTCTCTAGGTCTCCCTAGAGACCGTAGGCCAGAGTACAGCCTTCTGATCTGTGCTCATATCCCACACTTCCCCAACCCCAAACCAACAACAAGGGGAAATACACAATAGACATTTATAGCATGTCACAGCATGTCTTTGCTAGCTTTAAGTAAAGTATAAAAATGACCATGTCATTTTAACATATTATAGGCAGGCATACAACAATATAATAAGAACGTATGTGTTCGCTCTCCAGTAAGTGCTAGCTGACATGACCTTAATCATGGCCTTAACATGCTCTTACACATATCTAAAATATATCTGTGGTGGCGTAGCCTTGAGCTAACTAGACATAATGTTTCTATGTAAAATAAGCCATAGCCGAAGCCATCTTTACCTCCTCCAAGATGGTGACGATGCAAATGAAAGTACTGTATCTTCATAATGGATTCCATTAACAATGAATCCCCCCTGCCATACAGCTTATAGTGTCCAGTTTTACTCATACTGTACCATCATGCTGTGTGTGTGCATATATGTGTGTGCCAGCACCTTGGGGACTGCAGACCTTTCAGTTGATGTATTCAATCTAGATATCACTAGCTATTTGCTAATCAGGACATCAAAAAAGACAAGAGAAGAGGCGCGCACGCACACACACACACACACACACTCACACAGATAATCTGTGATGTCGTGTCTATCAGGCACATTCTGTCCCCCCCGCCCCTTTTGTCTCACTGTGAAAACAAGAAAAAGATCTGCAGATTTGGTGACGAACAGGTCGTTCGTCTACCGCGGCATCTAATGAGATTACGAGTTCAAAAGCTCTCGACTAATCTCAACAACTCAGAGGAGCTAGCAAAACAAACTACAGGCTTCATCTCAATGGTAAACAAGAAACACACTATGTTCTACTGTTGCTGCAGAGGCACCGCATTTCAATCATCCACAGTTGGGAGATCTGAGAGGGATTCATAGCGTGCCAACGTTCACACACACACACTCACAAGAGCAAGATGATAGTAATAATGTGACTGTGAGAGATAATATCTAATTACCACACATAATAATGATTGGCTACTGCTACTCTTAGATGACCTGTATTGTGTTTGTGTGTGTGTGTCTGCGTTTACGTGTGATAGAGAAAGTAAAAGGAACTAGTTAGCTATACAAAATGCACAACTGAAATGTAAAGCTGACACAGAAAGGGGAAATGTAACTTCGGATAAATATAATCTTTCACTGAACATGGTAATGACTACAGCGACGACTTGCAGCCAATGAGAGCACATGACAAGGGCAAGATGAAACCCAAAGGGGAGGAGTAACTTCCTTCTAATCATGAATGAACTGCTTGAAGAAACTATCCCTGGTCAGTGTGGTGCAAAATTTGGTGATTGAAATAATATGTTGGGAAATATATTGAATCATAAACGAGGCGAGAAAGCTAGGCTACTACAGAGGAACATATGCTACAGTATGTCTTGTTTGTGAGATATGCCTATAGCTCAAGTCAAGTCAATTTATTTATATAGCGCTGAATCACATTGCAATCTCAAAGAGCTTTACAGCCTACATTTCACATGGAAATAAACAACACCCCCTTAACCTGCTCTTCCCCCCGGGCAAGGAAAAACTTCCATTTAAACCACAGCTCCTAAGACAACGCAATCGCCGAGCTCCAGTTTGACTTAGTTGCGTAAAACATCTTGTAGTGTGTGACCCCCTGTCCATAATCTGTCATGTAATGTGAGTTACACAACAATTTCAAGACACAAGAGACATGTAGTTTGAGTGCTGCACAGCAATCTGAAAGTCAGCAGATTTCCTTTGGAATTTCCCTGCATGTTAATTTGGACCAATCGAAGAGCAGTTTAGGAAATATTACATGTTCTAAAACACATCAGACCAAAGAGAGATGTTAATTTTGGTTCATTTTACCAATTCAAGTGATTCGGACTAAAACAGTTTGGTGTATAAAGGAACTAAAACAGCTGAATTCTTTTTGACCAAATGAACCGACCTACAGATATGAAAGCATGACTTGCTGGGCCAAATGTATTATACTATTGTATAAAATGTCTAGGGACATGCATGTTGATTCATTAAAGATTCAGCCGTGCCTATAGTCCACTTTGACGAAAGTGCTCTTTTCATCAAATGAAATTGAGTTAAGTAAACCGTTCAGATTATTTGAACAAAATGCTACGTTCATCGAATGGTAAATAGAAAAAAAGGAGCATACAAAAGGGGTGGGGTTTATCAATTTGGCCAGCGCTATTGTTTTTCAAGGGGATAGCCCAATCCAATAATGGATAATTTGCAAAGGGAGGTTTGGGGAAGAGCAGTGAGAGGAGGAGAGTACAATTTAAGATAACACCATACAATCCAGGCATTGGGTTATTATATTAATATTATGCAGTACTGTATATATTAGTAACTGTCAGATTATAAATTATGTTATTTTATTTATCATGCTTTTCATACTGTTCTATTTATTTAATACGACATATGTACATGTACAAGCCACACCCCACTTCTAAATCTACGTAACTGTTATTACTACTCATTTCCTGGCCAATAGAGGGCGATGTATAAACATTACATCAGACATAAGGTGTTAACAGAAGAAGGAGGCCGGAAGTAGAAAGGTAACTAGATAGGTGGTGTGGCTACCGGCCGGGGACATTCTCACGGAGCTGGCGTGGCGGTGGGAATGTTTTTATACCACGGCCGTGGTGAATTGTATCTTTGGCTTGTTCAATGCTTTTTAATACATACATTTAATACTATCATTCTTAACACTGAGTCAGAGTCCTCTTTTATTCTTTCTGGCTAAATTAGTAATACGTAACATAACATAGCAATTTGAATGGTAATTTGCTTCCAATTTGATCCTTATCTTCATTTTGTGTTTAGTTAATTTTGCCCCATAGTCCCAAAATGTTTAAAGATGTTAAAAACTCATCTGAAAATTAGACAGCACTTAAAATATCTCTGCATGTTGAATGAATTTATATAAAACTAAATATGAAATTCTGAAATGTAACTATCCCTCCGAAAAGCATATTAAAACCCCTCAGGGGTACACAGAGTCCTATGCTGAGAATACTGTATATACTCTACAGCACACTGCGTACACCCAGCAAACCCACAGACACACACACACATACTGTGTTTTATAAATCACGATCCACCTACAGTTTGTGTCAAATAGAAAGAACTCTCTGACAAACATGACACAGCAAACTTTCCTTCTGTTGTAGCGAAACCCCACAACTCCACCCTGCATTCCCGCACACCCACTGCGTTCATCCCTCCATCCCTATGTCACTCTGTTACTATGGCAACAGAGAAGAGACAGCACAATGTGAGAAGGTGTGGCTGGTAGAATTCAAATATGGAATCCACAGAAACAAAGAATTAGTTTAATTTTCTAGCACGGACGCCGAGATGATTTCATGTAATTGTACACATTACATTTACCCTTAGTCACTGCAATAATTAAAATAACTTGGTACACTTCTGAATATGTCTGGTTTTTAACATTGTACTGTAGCTGCAACCATCATTACAAATGGTGTACTGGTTTGAAACTTAGAGTATATGCCCCTCCCACACCTGTGCTGAGTGGCTCTCACTCAGAACTTGTGCATGGTTGTATTTCAAATTAAAACGAATTACCTTGGGAGGAACATAGCGAATATGGAGGCACTATAACACAATTGAGTAGTGTCTTTATCACAAAATAATTGTTATAAAGAAAGACTTCCAGAACAACAGACATTTTCTTGCTATTGAAGATGTGACAATGGATCATTTTGGATGTCAACTGAGAACAAATTACGCAGAGGCACCGAGCGAGTTTAGAAAAATGTGTGTTCAGCAGTCAAACACAGCCCTCTAAATCCTGTCCATTACATTTTATTCCAACATCTTATTTAAAAGTAAAAGCGGTCATATTTCGAGAGGCACAGCGTGAATGCCAACAATTTGCATCCTCATTGAAATTAACATATGGCTCCTCCCGAGTCAGTAAAACAGATTTGCACTGCACTGCTAATATTTATACATATTAGAAATAACTCCTCAGGCCTGATCTAAATTGCTTCATAAAAATATATACTGAACTACATGAGAGCAAACGTGATTGGCGAGATGCTCGTTGGAAGCAAAAGACCTTTGACAACATTTTAGTTTATAAGGTGCTTCTTTTGCTCTGTTCCACAAACTACTATGGCTTCCATGAGAAACACCACCTTACTGTAATGTTTATTGTACTTTACCCACAGCCTTGGGAATCATGTATTATTTATAAGCCAATATAATTAAAAGCTGTCTAGTTGAGCTGTGTGTTGTCTAATATGTTATAGTACAGTATATATATATATATATATATATATGTG
>JAODUH010039092.1:0-20939 GCA_027564835.1 Typhlichthys subterraneus | reverse complement strand
GAGAGAGGATAGGCTCCTGTCCATACTGGAAAAAATATGCCAGAAAATCTAATAAATAAATATTGCTTTAATAATTATGTTTGGTGTGTATATATATATATATATATATATATGTTTGGTATGGTATATAATATGTACAGTATGGTATATTAGATGTTAACATGTTTCAAACAAACATTTTTTAAATTGTTTCCTTTTTAAAAACATTAACATTTACAGTACTACAAGCAACTGTAAATAACAATGCTGATTATTTAAATATGCAGTTACTGTTTTAATTAATTTAAACTTATTTGATGGTATCACAAACTGGACCTATTTTTCAGAAATATACTAATACACTCCTTTTTTATGTAGTATGATAAACTTAACAGCTATTGGAATACAAAACATGTTTTTCTATATATAATCATGCTCAAGTAGTTGCTCTATGGGAGCATCAGGAGCAGAAGCCTCTGCCGCAAGGCGTGTTCTGAGGTGTTCTCCACACTGAACCTCCTCATGATGGCCCAGGTCCACTTCATCGGGTCTCTCTGCACCCTCCTCTGGCTCCATGATGTCCCCGTGTGTGATGCAGATGTTTTGCAGGATGGCACAACAAGCGATGACCTTTGGCGCGAAGGTGGGTTTTACCTCCAGGGCTTTGAAGAAGATGGAGCGCCACCGTGTCTTCATCACTCCAAAAGCCCTCTCTATGACCGACCTGGCTTTGGAATGGTAGTGGTTATAGCGCCGCTTGATTGCACTCCGCACTGGCTCTCTGTAAGGGGTCATTAGGCAGATGGGTCTGGAGAGGCAGGGATAGCCACCATCACCAAGCAGACAATATCCCTCTGGTGGGTACATCTGCTGCGTATAAATGGGGCTGTTCTTAAGCACTCGGGAGTCATGTACAGACCCAGGGTAACCCACAAATATGTCTATAAATTTGCCCTGGTGATCACAGATGGCTTGCAGCTGAATGGAATGGAAGAGCTTCCGATTTAAGTAGCATTGGGCATGCTCCGCTGGTGGCTTGATTCTTACCTGACAGCCATCGATGCTACCTGCGACCCTACAAAACGCCTCACTTCCTGCCAGGCGTGCAAATCCTGCACCTACTTGTCCCAGCTCTTCTAGAGGTGGTAGGTGAATTGTGATTTTTCTGATTTTCATGATTTTTCTTGCAACGCTGTGAATAATGTTGTGTACAGTTGACCTAGGAATGGCGAAGGCTCGTGACACCACCCTATATGATGTGGCACTGGCCAACCAAAATGTAAAAACTAGGATCTCTAGGTCATGACCCCATCCGTGGTCATGTGGACTCCGCAGGGTGGCAGTGAGGTGGGCCAGAGTAAGACGGTTCATTCTGTGGTCTGGCTTGAGGTCAGCCACACCATCCAAGAACCTTCTCATAAGGGGTACATGGCGATTTAGGTGGCAATAGGTGGATGGTGCATTCCACTGGGGAAACATTTTTATATAAGACATGTTATATATGTATTTTACATTTCATTTTAATCAAGATTGTTATTATTTTAATGTGATTACCTAATAAAGATCTATTTAGCAAAAATAAATGAACAGTGTTTTCTATTCTAATCCAAATCATTACTGAAAATTATTTACTAGCATATAGGCCTACGTATGCTAATGTTTACATTATTATAGTAAATATATTATGTCTGATTGTTATATTACTGTATTACAATATATATCAAAAATGTAAAATATGCTGTGTGGTCAGGATTACCTGAAGACGTCGACGTACTACTACAGCTCTCCTGAAGTACATGGCCCTTGCTAGAGCTCTCGTCCTCCTCTGTCTTAGTACCAATAATTTGATCAAAAGTACTATCACCAATATAGTATACATTTTTCAAGTGTTGTTAATCAAATCCTGTTACGACTGGTATGGTAATGGTGAGTAAAGCCTATATTCCGGTGTAAAAGTTGCGCTTGAGCTGAATGGAATTCGCGCTGGCGCCACTGAAAATACAGGCTTGTGCTCAATTGATAGCCTTAATATACAACATTTTTATTGATGAATTGGGAACGTAATAACCTTTAATCATATTCAATAAAGTAAGGAAAAGTTTGACAATATATCTAAAATATCTTAATTCGTTGTTAGTTACTTTGCAGCGACGCTAGAGTGGGACTAGCTACAGCTGATCTTTGTTTATGCGACGTGACGTAATGTCTGTACAGTTTACGGCGCATAGTCAACAAGTGTCCGAATTCAATCCCAACGGCTTTTAATTTAGTGTACTATATAGAATTCATTATGTAGTGAATAGGGAATGAGTGAGCAAGGGTGCGATTTCGAACACAGCTTAAGTTCCCCAGAAAATCGAACGTTACCATTCAAACAACATATGAACAATCCCTACTCCTCGTTCACCTGGCTACATATACCGATTTTTTAGACCTGCTAAAGAACAGATGATTATTATGTCCTGATACTGTATGCAAAACCATAGAATTGAAACAGGGTGTACTTTCTTTTTCATATGACTGTATAATAATGACAAAATAGGCTATTAGAGCATGCCTGTACATCTACAGTAGCTGACCAATAGCATTTCACTCATTAATTCTGATATGTTAACTCATTAGGAACTATATCTACCTCTGCACTATTGTTCGCTTCACTCTCTCTTTTGACCGGTTGTGACATCTTCCTCTTGCCGATCTCATGGTATGCCCTCGATTCGACCCCCGGTGTGTATTGGTCCCTTTGACTGGATCGTTTCCCTTCCAGGATGTTTGGTAACATTTATTATTTATTTACAGATTTGCTCATGGGTGAATTAGCACATAATCAACATTGTGTCTTAAGAGATTTGCGAAGGGAGTTTCATGAAAGTCTATCGGTCTACCCTGCACGTTAGAAAGTAGCGCCAAGGGTGCCCAGTGCACTATAATGAAACGCCAAAGGGTCCTGACCAAGCGTCTATACTTAACGATTTGGGAGTGAGAACATGTTGGACATTAACATATACTGCATGTTACAAATAGCAACACAGCCTAGAAACTCTGTAAATACATAAATAGTGTCATAATCGTGACCTACGCCCCTCTAGATTGCTTCAAGACTTGAATCTCCTTTTATGTACAATATTTTATTTTGACATCGCAGGTCAAAGTAATATGTTGGTACTTGCAGCACACACACGCAGGTTGATAGTAATACTGTTTTCAAGGCTGAATATTACTCTAACATAACATTGCACATGCACGCGCACACACACACACACACATACATAAAGATAATAAATAAGCTTGTAAGAATTTATCTGTTAACCAACTTGTTTTTGGAAAACACATTTTCAGAATCATCTGATTAAAATGTTAAATAAAAAGAATAATGTTTTCAATGAGCATGGTCTTTTGATTTAAACCAGTGGACCACATAAATTGCTTGTATAAAAAGGATAAGAGGAAACATATTTGCATGTCAAGTTTCACTATCACATAAACGGCAAGACTAACTGGGTTCGGTATCCTAGGACAAACTTCAAATATATGTACAGAAAAGTCCAAAATTCTCCACAAAAAACTGAACAATTTCAAAAACAAGTGCAGTTAATTTGAACAAATAAAAGACAAGTTAAGCAAATATGCTTTGGCACATTCATAGTCTAAGACTATTCGGTTCTAACAGTGGTTTTGTTATACTGCATGCTGTCCCAATTGTGCATGGCGCTTTACATGTACAACTTACAGGAAATATTGGTATTACTAAAGTTCTTTAAAGAATGTATAGCACCTACATCAGAGTTTAGATTCCTCAGTGCTATGATGTCCAAAGTGCTGCAATGCATTTGTTATGTGGAAGAAACAGCAATGTTCTTAATTCCCAATTCTGGTGGTGTCTTTTTTTATCTGGTGGGGATATACATTTCTGCAAATAGACAAAGAGCATGTCATACCTGTGTTTTTCTGTTTCTAAAATACAGTATACTGCACGTGCTGCTATAATGTTGCACTTCTCAATTGTGTTATAGTGCTTTAAGATCCTTGCCCCAGCTCACCATTTAGTTTTGAGACACAACTGTCAACATTAGAGAGAGATTGAGAAGGTCCCAGCTACAGTACTTATGTACTGTACGTGCAGGAGGGGCCTCCACTCTGCCTTTCACCCATAAACAATGTTTTTGTAATGCTGGTTTCAAACACAATGGTAATTCCAGGCACAAACAAAATTGAGTGTATTTCATTGCCGTATTAATGTAATGAAGCACATTATGTTTGTGTTGGCAAGTGCCTCGAGCAAGACATGGTGGTTTGTCGGAGTGGCATTGAGAACTTTGCATACGGTATAAGGCCCTTGGTTCTTCCACAACTCTACAAAATAAAGAAATATTATCAGCTAATGGTGATGAGAAGAAAACCCACGCTGTAGCGGGATTATAAAGGCCTTTTAAACATTGTAAATGCTTCATATACATGGAAAATAATACACAAGACACATCGCGATCGTCTCAAGATAGCAAAAAAAACAAATTAAGACTATCTTTTCATTTCAAGCCTACATTCAAATTCGTCATTTTGAAAAGTGATTAGTTCTGAATGGTTGTATAGTTGGGGTAGAAACACTAGCTACATAGAAAATAATCTCTGGCAAATACACAGTAGGATGGGCTGTCGATACAGCAATTATGTGTGTGTGTGTGTGTGTTTTCATCCACGCATGTTTTGGGAATGTTGATCTTAATTTGGGGAAAATGTGCTTTATTCACCCACCTATTTTTTGTATGTGTTTACAAGTGTGCGTGTTGTGAGAATATGGCTGAGACAGGCTGGTAGCATAAAGAAAACACCCTCACACATAAACACACACACACACACACACACACCAAGTGTGTCTAAATCACCCTCACACACACACACACACACAGAAAAATACATCAGCAATCATTTGTTTCTGTGGTCATAATCGAGCATGTGGGTTGACAATAACACCATTTTGAGCCATTTCTTTAACAGGCAGGTCTCCTGTCTCTCCTGCACCATGGTCTGTGCTCTCACAGCTGCTCTGGGGGGACTCAGGTGGAGGCTGGTACAGGACACTAGCTATCAGGAAGAAGACTGTCCCCAAAACCTGGTGGACAGAGAGAACATACTGTAGGGAATTTGTTTGAACATGGCTTGATCAGATTTTAAACCTGCCTGGTATATTGACTGAAACTGACTGGAGATTTGGAGATTTGGCATGACTTAGTCCTAGAGATATATCTGTTATATTTTGTGTCATAGGTGTTTTCCATAAAAAAGAAACATGTAGAAAGGAAAAAATAAATTTGAAATATAGCCGCAAGCGGGAAACATTAGGGTCCAATCATCAGCATTCGCATCACTTGTTCCATCAAAAGTGGTCCAACGTCCTCAACGGGAGAAGAAAAGAGGAGAAATCACAGGAATCTTAAAAAATGCAGTGAAGTGGACAACAGAATGTGAACTCCGTAGAGTAAATCCAGATCCAATAATGTCTAAGACACTTTAAACATGTTCCTTATTTGTGTAAAATAAGTTGTTTATTGTGTTTGTTTCAATAAATTGCACATTACTCTTGTGAAAGTGGTTAGAGTATTGTGTTGCAGGAGTATGTACGCAAGGCTGCAGTGAACTGTATAAACATGAAAATAACAAGGATTATAGCTGCTTTGAGAATATTTTACGTCTTAAGACAGTGAAATGTAGAAAATAAAAACTTGGAAAGCAGAATGTCTCAAAGCATCTTATCTTTAATTGCTGTCTAGCTACAAGTATAACTGATCACAATGGCTAACAGAGAACAATCATTGCTTCAACTGGCAGAAGTTAACTTTTAAACATGGTACTTTGCTGCCATCTGCTGGGCATTCAGTGCTAATACAACAAATCACACATTGGATTTTGCATTATAGCTGTTAAGTATATGTCTTACTGTTATAGCGCCCCCTATGGACGAAATTTCATCAAATTTGTGGGGCTTCCACTGAATGTTGGGGGGATTATATTAAAAGTTTCATGCAATTTGAATGTTTACAGAAGATAATGGCAATAGAGTCAATATGGACCACGCCTTATATTGGTTAATAACGTCAAAACGGTTTAACTAATCAAAATTCTGTTAACAAATTTTTATCAGGATGGTCTGGAGATGAGGCACACCAAATTCATGACAATAGGGTGAAGTCCCTCAGATAAATTCCTTTTCATGCCTGTTTCAAGGGGGAACATTTTAAAATAAAAACCTTACAATAACCTGGTGTGCACACCCTCTTATACCTGGGGATGTGGCTGTGTTCAGAATTAACTAATCACATTCAAACTCAAGATAAATGGATAATTTAAAGTGACTCTGATTAATAACAAATAAAGTTAAGCTGTTCTAGTAGGATTTTACTCACAGAAAGGCCGGGACAACATGGGTTCAAACCAAGGACCTTCATGCTCTGAGGCCACAGTGCTATCCACTGGGTTGGTGGCCCAGTGGATAAGATCTTGAAAAGTAAGATCTTTACAAGATTGGATATGTTTAAACAAACAAGCAAAATTTGAAATGAAAATGTTGTCCCACCTGGTTGTTCTATCAATGTCGTTCTTTCTTTTTTTAAATATATAGAGATAATACATTTACAAGACTGAAGGAAGAACACCATGAAAACAACATTGTAAAAAATTATTTCAAATATCCGATTCATTGTGGAACACCAGATATAAAGTGAAAAAAAGTATTTAACGATATAAACAAAACGTTTTCATAGCTACTTGAAGACTTAAGAAAAGACAGATCACTGGCCTAGATGTTGAGGAAAAACAAAAATTGTAGGTTCCTCTCAAATAAATGAGTTTCCTTAACCTCAAGTCTAAATGTAGAAATGTAGCAAAGTCAACAAATATCAGCATTTAATATTTGAAATAAAAAAGAAAATATGTTATTAAATTATAAAATATTATATTATTAAATATAAAATATTTAATAATTAAATATTAAATATAAAATATAAAATAAATCTATAAAACGTTACACTACAATGAGTTAAAGAAATTGTTTGGGCAAATTGCTTTAAACAAAGTTTTCATGTAAAAACTAGACTGTGACTGAAATGTGACTCCCGCCACGCATGTGTGTGTTACCTTGTATATAATACCAGCCATTAGCATGTACCGGCTCATGGCAGAGTTCTGGTAGAGGTAACAGGAGCCTTGTTCGCCACACTGCTCCTGCCACAACAAGCAAGAGACGTCGATCACCGAACCAAATGCTATCGGTCCTGGTATACCACCTGTAGACCAGAGCATAAATGCTTCAGTTTACTTTGAGTCTGGTTTCGGGGACTTGGATATGAGTAATACCAACATTTATTAATATACATTTTAGATCAACATTTTGTATATGTAGGAAGGTAGTTTCCCTACCTAGCGTGCGCACCACAATCCACTGGATTCCAAGGCCAAAAGACCTCTGGCTGTCTGGCACACACCTGAAGAGGGCAGCATTGACATTGATCATGCACACAAACCCCCTGCATATCAGACCCTGGGGCTTCATTTGTAAAACTTGGTCACCTTATTATTTATGAGAATAGCCTACATTTCCTTAACATGCAAGACGTTTTATTGTTTACAACTAGGCCTATAGGAATCGTTTTTTGTTAGTATTAATTAGAAATCATGTTTTTGGTGTGTGCACTCCAGAGATGTCTTCATATAAAACATGTGATGTCGATTTTCTTTTTTTTTTTGTAAATGTTATAGGCCTACATTTCTAAGAATTTCTGAAGAAGTTTTGTCCTTCTGCCATCAGGAGTTGCAGTTTCCCATTTCTCAGATTTTTGTGCGTACGCATGGGTCATAGTGTGCGTGGAGGACTGCACATTCTCACGTCAAGTTTGTTTTTTATGAATACCAAACCTTGCGTAGAAGCTGGCGTACGCATCCTTTTGTGTGTACGCAACGTTTATAAATGATTCAGTTGTCAAGTTCCTATCCAGCGCCCAGGTAGTTTAAATAGCAAATGCACTTGCACTCATTTTAACGCCTGTGGGTGTGTTGGTCTAAACATGAGGTGTGGTCTGGCGCATTGCTATCTTGAGGCAGCAGGCAGTTATTACGTGATTGACTAACAAAAACCTGGACTAAATAAACATCAACGGTGCGCCGCATCATCAAGATTGTAGCACCTGCATAATGGCAGGTGCATAACGTGCAAACTGTATGTTTGTTACACACAGGCAAGTGCAGGAGCGCACAAACATGCAAAGGATTACAAAATGAAGAGTACAATGTGAAAGATTATTGGTGTATACTACATCAGAGGTCTTCAACAGGGGGTCCGGGACCCCTAGGGGGTCCTCAGGGGTACAGCAGGTGGTCCTCCAAATGATTTGAGCCCACCACATGTCATGATATATACATAACTGTAACATAAATAGAACTTAGCTATAAATATATGAATCTGTCAATAACTATTTGAATGGCTTAGCATTGTACACAGTAGGCCACACCAATACAAAGTACTTTTACTGTAAACAACATAGGCCGCCATACACATTGTTGATATGGCAACCAAATATTTTATATGCGACAGATGAGCTGTTTCCGCTGTAGAAAAGCGCTCTCTCTTTTAACTTTTCAAATATAAAATAATAGCAATTATAATATCAATCTGCCAAGGGGCAGACACGCATGGCTTTTAAAAGGGAATGGGAGATGTCACTGATTGGTTTATTGTACGTTATGCTCAACACACCCAAGTCAAGTACAACCCTTTTGAATCTGCCATTAATATAGTAAAGTTGGATTTGGACACGCCTTAAGTGTGCCTTAGGATTTAGACCATGCACTTACAGTATACTGTTGAAATAGGGGCCCTACTCTTTCCACAGTGTTCCAGGACAGACCCAGTGACCTGTATACTGTATATTGTAAATCGATCTCCCTCTGGCTAGGCCACACTGCCACTTCTAATTTCAATATGTCACAGGAGATTCATTCCAGAGAGTGACAACAGACCAGGGCAAACCCTGAAATACAGCAGCACTTTGGATAGAAAGTTGGATTCTGACTTGACCTGGTATTCAGAAACACACATTTTCCATAATTTTTTATAAAACGTGGTCCAAGTTTACAATATTTTCACAGTTTTCAAAGGACATTTTTCTAAACTAGAACTATATATTCAAACATAACAGTTTGTGGCACGTAGAAATGAACATAGCTATTATCATTGAATAGAAACGATATCTGCTATTCCTTTTGAAGATACAATATGAAGCATAATATTTTCCAGCCACCCACCTCAGCGTGGATGTAAGTGCAGGGATGCTACTGAGGAATGTGAAGGAGATAACGATGAAGAAGATGGCCAGAAAGACGGGCATGTGGTGGCAAGAACTGCTGCATTTCCCCGCCATCGCTAAGCCCTCTGTGCCCCAGGAGACATTTCCCAGCACACAGTTGCATCCAGAATACACCTAGAAACACACACATGACTGATGTACTGACCAGCAGACCAATATACACATCTGCAGGAAAACCCTGTTAACCCTGCTGTACTGTGCCTAGTGGTCATTGACTTGGTAACTGAATTACTGTATACCGTTTGTTGTACACATTATTTATAAGGTAACTAGTAAGTAAAATGTCTTATCTTAAGTACTATGTTGAAAAAGTGAAAACCATTAACTGTATCTTTATCTTTTTAAATAAGTAAAGTTTATTTATATAGCACTTTTCAAAGTGTGATTCACAATGAAATTAAATGCATTAAATAATTGTCAAAAGAATACAAAGGAAAAACATAGATCAAGTCAGACAGCCATAACAACCCTCGTCTAACTAATAGCCAGTTTGAATAACAGCGTGTTCAACTGCTTTTTTAAAGATTCAACAGAGGAGTTTACGGAGTGGTAAACCTGTTAAATAGCTGCCCATGACAAGATGTGGTCAGTTTTCTTGAAAGCAATGATTTGTGCGTAATGTAATGGGCGTGAAAGTAATGTTGCCCTGTACCTGTCTGCCAGTGGTGAGCTCCGTGTGGTTGACGGTGCTACAGCCGGCGTGACAGGGAGAGTAATACATGTGGCCGTCCGCTCCACACACTGGGTTGTACAGCTCTCTGCGGCAGTTACAGCCGGCATTACAGCCTACAGTCAGGTTACCCTCAAAAGACATGGATCTGGAGAGGTTTACATGCTTAATCAGACATTGAGTTTAATGAATACAGTTGAACTCCTGTTAATGATATGACTTCAGTCCTAGTCCTATTCATGCTAATTTTTTCTGACTACCTCCTCTGTGCTAATTACCACTAATGCTAGTTAGCATGACGTTCAAACCATTACCATCCTGTACTCATTTTCCAGTTAGTGGATGGGCCCCTTACAGTCTGTGAGTGCTATAGGGGGTGGAGAAAATGGAACCTCGTAATCAACCTTACACATCCCTTTACATAATGCTACATTGTTAATTGTGTGTCTTCTCGTTTATCTTATTGTCTATGAAGCGTCGGGAGCTGTGTGACTTCAAAGGGTTAACGTAGGTCAGACCTGAGTTTGTTGTTGCTGGGCAGGTCATACAGGTCCTGGCCTGGCCTGCTGGTAGCCCGCTCCAGCTGTAGGTCCAGGCTCACACTCGAGCGATAGGGTTCCGTGACCCCGGCCATGGGCACGTTGGGGCAGTTGATGAGGAAGATGAAGATGGCCACCAGGCTGATCATGGCACACAGCATGCAGAAGCGGATGATGCCTCGACAGCGCAGGTTGAGCCTCTTCACAATGTAGCCGCCCAGGAAAGTACCGCCTCCACCTGCTGGCACCACCATGTAGCCTGGATGAAGGAGAACCAGACCATTCTCAAGCAGGCCCTGTAAGACCCTAGCCAACCTCCTAGTTAACCAGGCCA
Organism: Typhlichthys subterraneus; assembly: GCA_027564835.1. Classification (NCBI taxonomy): domain Eukaryota; kingdom Metazoa; phylum Chordata; class Actinopteri; order Percopsiformes; family Amblyopsidae; genus Typhlichthys; species Typhlichthys subterraneus. Next base: position 10,061 of record JAODUH010039092.1, on the reverse strand, counting down.
AGAGTCAGCAAAGTTAAGCTAATTCCAATGTTACATATTATTTGAAAATGGGATCACAATTCACTCTGGCGTATGCATCCTGTAAGGTCACGCACCGAACCAGGTGGCAGCCTCGGATGCACTGAGGCTGAACTGGGACTCCAAGAACTTTGGCCCGAAGGTGGACATGCCAGCAATGAGAGTGGCCTCTGTAGCACCGGCCAGGCACAGAAACAGGAAGGGAGGGTTCTTTAAAAGAAGCAGCACAGATCTAGAGAGAGGGGAAGAGAATACAGCCCCTTCATTTATTCAAATTAAAGCCAAACCGCGCTGGCATACATAGTATTTGATGACGTCAGAATCCTACGCCGCGGCCTGCAAAGAAAAAGAACACAGGCTCTGTCTCAATTTTCCTTCTATAACGCTATCCCAACGTCTTCTAAATCTCCAGATGTTGCCTCAGAACACAACTTTACATGCAATTCCAATATGATGGGAAACCTGAATCTGCTCAAGATCTCGATTTGTAGTGAGTGATGGAGAGCAGCAGCATTTGCAGTGAGGCAAGGCACTTCATTTACATAGCACATTCGATACATGAGGCAGACTCAGTGTCAACACTAACATCATGACAAGTATCCTTCACAAATATCATTAACAATAACGTTAGTAACACACAAACGCTATTGGCAAATGTTGACAGGCTGACAAATCCACCAACACACACCCCTTTCCACCCATACATGCAATGCGTTTACATCCTTTATTACTGAAAAAATTCAACATATTAGATTTACCACCAACACTTTCATGTCAAACAACACTGTTGGACAATTACCACCATGTTTATATGAAAGTAAAATGGAAAGGTTGATGTGGTTTATCTCCATTGATCAGAGGTCAGTGTTTTTCAGGCCAAGGACCCCTTGGCTGATTACAATTACAATTACATATTGTATAAAATGGTGTTGCTTAATTAATACAGTATTCAGGGCCTATAGCCAATATTGTGCAGGGCAGCCATGTTTAATACTACTTGGTAATAGTGTACTTTATACAATGCTATGCTGTTAAAAAATGGGCGGTTTTATTATAACTTGCATTTGTGTTAATGTGTATATTTTTTTCATGAGATACTTTGACGGACATCCTGCAGTAACACCGAGGATCCCCTAGGGGTCCCGGATTCCCCGGTTGAATATTTCTGCCATAGACTACAGTGTACTGAGTAACTTTCTGTAGAAATATAGCAATAGGAAAAACCTTTGGGACACAGGGAGTCATGCATGTACAGTAGTGGACCAAGTACAGTGTGTCAATAATGCCCAGAGTGAGTAGGCCGATAGAGACGTGCATGTGTAAATACTGTATACTCCTGTACCTGGGCATGTCTTTAACGGTCTTTCCAAACTGTGGATCTGAGGCTGTGTTGTGGCTGCCATCCTTGATATGATGGGCCTCGGACACGCGCATGGCCACGTACTTCTGAGAGCCTGCGGAATGAGCCAAAATAAGATGGCTGTTCGTAGTGTATTACCCCCAGAAGCCCACCAACTGCTCACTGCTGCACACAGGAGGCGTGAGTCTATACGTGCGGTTGAGGGAGGAGTAGAGAGGAGTGACACTGTATGGGTTTCAAACCAGAAAAGCAACAATGTGTTCAGGCACAAGGGGAATTCAGGACTCAAATGGAGGCGTGCTCCTTTAGGTTTGCATATACTTTGTATACCTTTCATAGTGGGCTAGTGCTTGCTTCTAATATGTTGTTTGACTACAGACAGCTTACAAACATGTGCATATTGTTGATACATCTGAATGCTTGCTGAATGTCCCCTGGTACCTGGTAGCTGCCGCGGGTAGCCGAGGATGGGGAGAGCGATTAGGAGAGCTGCTGCCCCCCCTGCCAAGAAGCCAATCCACCAGGCCCCGACCCAGAGTGGGTTCTCTGGAGTTATATCTGCTCTATAGTCACACACACACACGCACAGTGAATGACCCATAATCTGTACTGTAACTAGTGTATTCCATGCAGTACTGGTTTACAGCACAGACTTACTCCATGTTGATCTCTGTGTAGATGTTGAGGAAGTACCCTCCCAGCAGGTAACCTGCGGCCGGACCCACAATAGCAGCAGTGTAGAAGATCCCTGTAGAGACCCAGGCCACGGTGTGTCAAAAAGGTTTATTAATATAAAATGTCTATTTCCTGTTTCCTAGTTCCTACTTTCTGTACTCAGTATTTAAAGGGTTCCATTGTTTGTGGAAACAGACAATGGAGGTTTTAATGAGGATATAAAAACAAGTGAAAGCATGTTGACCGGATAGCGCTATGGGGTGACAGAGTTGCTGGTCCTTTTGATTGGCTGAGCTGCTTTGTTCAAATTGGCCAAGGTGGTGAGAAAAGTGCTGGTTATTGATGTTAGTCAAGTTATAAATAATAAATAGGGTTAATGCAAGATGAATGGGAGCCTTAACCTTTTCATCCCTAGTTAGGTCGCCCACGGAACCCCCCCCCTTCCAACGTGGCGCATTATGCTTATTTTTCCATATATATATGTCTAGTTACTATTAATAATATTAATTGTAACTAGACATATATATGAAAAGATAGTCTGGCCTCACTAGACCAGACGTGTATATACATTTTATATACACATCTGGCCTAGGGATGAAGAGGTTTTAAAGGGCACATTCCATGAAAACCAAGTATTTCTAGTTGTTTTTGTCGAGGTGACCCGTAGTATACAGCCGTTCAAAGCGAGATGTTCGCTTCATGGTCTGTAATGCCGACGTGGAAAAAAAAGGCGAATGAGAAAACAGCCCAGTTGCTATGTAGATTCGTGCATAGTTTGTTTGGTTAACGCTCTATGTGGATATGCCAGCCCATAGCACGGCAGACTGTTGTGTTATTTAGAAGCAGCTAACAATACCTGCAGGAAGGAGCAATTTATGTCAGGGTCAGTAAGAAAGCATAAATGTGCTGTTCCTGGATGCACAGAGGAGAACTGGAATGTGGATTTACAAAAGATTATTGTTTTGCTCAGCGCATTTCAGCCAGGACAGATTTCTCAACTTTGAGCTTTATAAGAAAGGATTTGCCACTAAATTAATCTTGAAAGATGGAGCGGTGCAAACTATGAAGTCGATTGCCCATACTACCGTAAATAATATGTTTAAAATGTATCCTACCTACTAGGTCCATAAACTGTCACGATTCGCGGCCGCTCCGGCAGCAGACAACGCCAGGCTGCGGGTTCAGCACTGGACAGTGCCGCTGCCATCCGCCACCAGTGATTACCACGCTGCCATCCGCCACCAGCGTTTACCACGCTGCCATCCGCCGTCAGCGATTACCACGCTGCCATCCGCCACCAGCGATTACCACACTGCCATCCGCCACCAGTGATTACCACGCTCCATCCGCCACCAGCGTTCACCACGCTGCCATCCGCCACCAGCGTTTAACACGCTGCCATCTGCCACCAGTGATTACCACGCTGCCATCCGCCACCAGCATTTGTCACGCTGCCATCCGCCACCAACGATTGCCACACTGCGATCTGCCACCAGCGATTACCACGCTGCCATCTGCCACCAGCGATTACCACACTGCCATCTGCCACCAGTGATTACCATGCTGCCATCCGCCACCAGCGATTACCACACTGCCATCTGCCACCAGCGATTACCACGCTGCCATCCGCCACCAGCGTTTGTCACGCTGCCATCCGCCACCAACGATTGCCACGCTGCCACTCGCCACCAGCGTTCATCACGCTGCTACTCATCGTCAGCGATTGCCACGCTGCCACTCGCCACCAGCGCTTGCCACGCTGCAACCCTACGACCCTCAGAGACAGTAATATCCCTTCTGTGTTGTGAATAAACCCCGTCTGTTTACACTGCCATTTCCTGTCTCTGTGTTCTGCGCTTGGGTCTCCGCCCCCTCTGCGGCCGTACCCTGACATAAACATAGACTATGGTAATTTGGATATTATCTATATGATTTCAACTGACTGGGCCTTAGCTTGTTTGCTTGACAGCCCTAATCTTCTAAAGTATAGCCTTCTGGTTATGTGAGCTTTAGACTGTAAATGTATCATTGTGCTTTTGGGTGAAGGTGCAGATCACGGGAAACACGATACGAATATGAGCTGTGAGCTGCCCCACGCCGGACCCCCGATGTGGGGCAGCTCCCTGTCGCAGGGCGGCTCCGACGGACCCCCAGCGTGGAGCGGCGCTGGCAGACCCCCGTCATGTGGCGGCTCCGGCGGACCTCCGGCGTGGAGCAGGCACCCAACGCGGGGCGGCTCCGACAGACCCCCGGTGTGGAGCGGCTCCCTGTCGCAGGGCGTTTCGCAGGGGTTTCCGACCATCTGACATCAACAGGAATATTGTATTTTTTAATTATGCTTCAGCAATTAGGCTAACAATACCAGGCAATGCCTATTCTTAAAATCTTACCAACCTGAGAAGTGCGTATTACAGACGTGTCATGACGTGAATTTTAGAACGGGAGGTTTTAGATCTTCTAAAAGCAACAGGTATATTTTCTTTTAATTCTGCTTCAGCAATTAGGTTAAGCATGCAAACTGCAATGCTTATTCTTAAAATCTTACCAGCCAGCCTCTAAAGAGAAGTGCACATAAAAATGTGAAGTGATGTGTTATGAATAGGCTATTTCATGTTAAAATTCTGCTTAATTTAGCAGTTATAAGCATGCCAACTAGGCAATGTATATTCTTAAAATATTCACAAATATGGTTTGCAATCATTGCTCTGTCCAGATATATTCTTTCCAGCTGTTCTGCATGCCATCTGCATTATATTACAGTATATGGAGAAGACCCAATATGTGTCTCATTGCCATGGGGTCACAGCAGTATCATTTGTTCAATGTGTGACTTTATTGTTTAATATGATCTTTTATCATTGGTGGAGACTACAGACAATGTTTGTGAGATCAAAAACAGGAAGTGTAAATCCTGGGCTTCCATAATTGGTCTAACTAACCTAACCTAACTAGCCAGTGTGGCAGAAGGTGTGATGGGGAAGTTTTAAAGTTGCAATTATTGTGGTTAATGTGGAAATCCACCTACCCACTACATTGCAATAGACACCTTGCATAATATACCAGTTACACAAGCCAAGGTATGCACAACAACAACAAGAACACACACACAGCTAATCACAAGTTGAATTCAAGTTGCTCAGCAGAACAAGATTACATTTAAGTAGAAACGGGATTTGATGATGCAGGATTCTGGGCTGCACGCGCTGCTGGAGACAATTCCACATGAATATTACATATATTTGAGAGAAACAACATTACAGTTATGACAAAAAAAAGAGGGCATACCCAATATGGCATCATTCATTCTGCATTATGTCTGAGGATACTTACCTGTTGATCAGCAATATAGCCTACTATGATCTCTGGATACTACTATAGTAGATACTGTATCGTATAAACACGGCAGCTGTCATTACAGTGCACGTGTGACACTGACTGACCTATGTAAACAGGAGCGTAGCTGGACTTGACGTTCTCATCCAGGTAGGTGACCCCGAGTGTGTAGAGCGGCGTGGCCCCGACGCCGTGCAGGAACTGGCCCAGCATGAAGACGAACTTGTAGCTGGACAAGCCGCCGCCCTCCTTGTCCTGGCACGGGCTGGTGCGGTTAGCCGAGCACACGCCCGCGCGCTCGGCCAGGCTCACCTGGTACGGCGACGCGGTGAAGTGCGGCAGCGCGAAGACCAGCGAGCCCAGCGCCATGACCAGCACGCCCCAGCCCAGCCAGCGGGGCTTGTGGCCCGTGCCGCCAAAGTAGCTGACGAAGGCCAGGCAGACGCATGCGGCAATGTCGTAGGTGCTGGCCACCAGGCCGGCGTCGTAGCTGCGCAGATCGAAGCGCCGCTCGATGGTGGTGATCACCGTGTTGATGAAGCCGTTGATGATCATGCCCTGCAGGAAGGAAGCCACGCACAGGAAGAACAGCACCCAGCGCGGCGTGTTGAAGGCCTGGATGGCTCTGGGGGTCAGCGCCCCCCAGCCGCACAGATGCTCCGGGTCCACAGGGCCGTCCTGGGTGGCGGGGCTCTCCGCCGGGAACAGCTGCCCTGGGACTCTGGATGAGATGGTGAATATGAGGGGTTCGCTGCTACACCTGGTGCTCCGGGGGCTCCCCATCTGAGAGCCCACAGGGCTGGGTGTGTCCACGGAGGCGCCCAGGCTGGATGGGCAGTCTTGGAGGTCCAGGAGCTCTTGCTTTGAGCTGAAGGACGCGTCGGCATTGCGTAGCACTGGCATAGCCCCAGTGGAGGGTGCTGTGGCGGGGAGAGTGAGCGCGGGCCTAACGTATCCCAGTACTGTGACAGGATTCAGCTGAGTGTAATGCGCGGGATTCTGCCTTCTTCAGTCTGTTAGTGTTTTAGTCTCTGATGCTATCTATCTATGGAGTGTGTTGAGTGCTCCATCTGACCAGAGCTGAAGGTGGTCTGTAAGGCCCTCTATACACGAGGCAGGAACTCCATAATGAGGTTGCTGTTGAGCAAAGAGAGAGAGAGAGAGAGAGAGAGAGAGAGAGAGAGATGGTGATTATCTTGAAAATAACTGGTGTTATTACTGGGACTATCTGTTTTATTGCCTGTAATATTATTGTTCTTATTAAGTGCTACTGGACCTGCCCTCTAGCTTTGGCAATACTGTTGTCATAACGGTCATGCTAATGACGCCTACTTGAACTTGAGAGAGAGAGAGAGAGAGAGAGAGAGAGAGAGAGAGAGAGAGAGAGAGAGAGAGAGAGAGAGAGAGACAAGGGGGGGGGATTAATTATGAATGAATCCACAATATATGCCAGCATGACGTCCCGTTTACAAAATCAGATGTTCACACAGATGTTCAGTGCCACTGAACATCTGTCATTTTGCCGTCCAAGGCTTCTATTCTAAATCTCTACATGTTCTAAATCTACTGCATGGCAGAAGCACAACAAGTTATTATAGAAAAGTATTGAAATGGCCTAAATGTCACCTTTGCTTGTAATGGAAACATATGAACACTGACTTTCACTCAACACCAAAATGAATGTAATGTACTGTGAATAGCAATGTCATTATTTGACACGTTTTGTGAGGATATAATGAACAGTGACAAACTGTTTTGCACTGTTTCACACTGTAAAGCTCAAGAAGCCTATTCTGGCCTAAAAGTTCATTTTTTGTATATCTTACCAAATTTGTGTGCAAAGTGGTCCAAAATGCTTGTTCTTGCATCAGGGTGGCCTGCCACACTAAATCCATGCTTAAATTCCACAGAAAAATTTTTTTTTGAGGAAACTATTGAAATGGCCTAAATGTCACCTTTGCTTGCAATGGAAACATATGAACAATGATTTTCACTCAACTCAAGATAATCTACAGTATAGGCAGACCTAAAATGAGTAATCTAGCAAAAATTTGACCTGAAAGCTTAGTCTTGTATTGTAAACATGAAAATGTTAGTGATATTTAACTTACATGGTGAGTTACGTTATGTTGGAAGTCTGATTCCACTACTGTACCTATCCATATTTCTCAATTTCTTAATCCCTTCTCTCCCTTTCCCTCCTTTACTTTCATAAATCCTTATCTCCTCCCTATCATGCCCTGGTCAATATTTACTGGACGAACATTAATTAGCTGCAGTTTTACAAAGGATATTGTGGTTACACCTAATTTCCTTTTAAAGTTGAGGAAATTAAAGGAATTAATGTGATAAAGGTGTTATTAGTTGAAATTGAACATGAACAGATATTGTTAGTAGACTTCTTAATATTAGCCCCACTGGCGTGCGTCTGTTCTGTTTCCTACCGTCTCTCTGCACGATTACGATCAACTGCACCAGTCCGCGGAAACCAGGCACATCCCAGAGTATTAAAGACGGTGAGATAACAGCAGGAGAGCGACCCATGAGGTTCTAAGCCAGCCCGTAAAGCTTCTTATAGTCTACAGCTGAGGCAGCAGTACATTCACACGCCCCTCCACATCCACATCCCATAAACACAGCTCTACCTACATGATAAGCTGCTCACCAATACCTCTGGCCCTACTGGATCCCATTGAATGCAAATTTTACTGGGCACGCACACACTTGCTCATGTGTATCTATGCACACAATTTTTTTCTCTGTATGTCACGTTTGTCCACATGTACATTTCAAAACACACCAAACCCATTTCCTCTTACTCTACTGGTGGCTAGGCTAACTGCTCAATAGGGAGCAGGTGCTCACAACAGTCTCCCAGCTCTAAGAAACTCTTTCGATGCGATTTGTCCATCGGCTCGGCCATTACATCTATCCCTCGACACGTGCTTCACTTCTTACTGTCCTACAGAATTGCAAAGGTACCTTGGAACATCGGATTTGTGGCATTTGGTTTACATTCTTTAGCAGTAGAAATTTACAATAAAAGCTGTCCCATGCAAAACCACACAAATAAATTGTTCTGACCATCTAGTGTGGTCTGTAGCTATCTAATCATTTATGATAAGTACGCCACATACCGTTTGGGAGAGAAGCCAACACATGTAATCAAATTATAAAGATACTTAAATCTAATTGACAAGCTTGATGTGTCGCCAAGTGAATGTTGTCTGTCAGTGCTGCATCTACTGTACACTAGTAGCAGGGTTGCCAGCCTTTGTTCCATTAAATTAATATTTAATATTGTGTTAGAACTGTCCATGGCTGGGTTGCATTCAGAGTCTGAACGCTGTAGTCTGACCTGATTACCTGTGACATCAATCATTTCTAAGAAATTAATCATTGGCCTTTTGGCTGCCAAGTACAGAATTTGTTTTATTATTTGTATTTGCCATGGCTGGCTTGATTTTGACTTACAGTATGTTTAGTTCTATTCTAGGCCACAGATAGTATAATTTTGCAATATGGGTTTCTGCTGAAATGCTACAGCTTCTCACAGAACTATAAGTTTTTTTTGTAATTTAAGATTATCTATACAAAATGCATCTTGTGCTAAATTGCACCTCATGGTCTGCTAGCTGTCTGCTATCTGAAAAAAGCAGTGTTTCTACACAGCCCTGGCTTGGTAAATGGCAACACTAACAAAGTGGTGCAGATCGCACCACACCACAACACTAGTCCCAGTCTTTGCAATGTGTGTCCAATTTGGTGGGCGGAGATATTGGCGGGGCACATTATGGCATTGAAGGGAGAGATGTTTTTGTTTTGATTGAGATCAATTTTAACAATCTTTCACTAACCCCCGACTCCACCTTTAATCCCCTCTCTAACTCGCTCAGTAGTAACTTGCACGGTCTTTGAAAAATACACACTAGCCAATGGGCAAGGGCTTTAAAATCAGGTGATTGTGAGGAGGTTTTGTGGTCATGTCAGCACTCAGAGTTGAACCAGGGCAGCCTGCTAACAATGTCCTGTGATGGTGGGGTGATGCTGTTCCAGCCTGTTGTTTATGCTGGATGCCGAATGCTGATTGTGAATCAAAATGGTTCATTCATTTCAAAGTGAGATCAGAGCAGAGAGTTTCAATGAATATGCCGTGAGGTCTGCTTCGGTCTACTAATGTCTTATTCTTCTCAGCACAAGCTTGTTTGTGTTGGACCAAGGAGTCTTTCCTCTTTGACAAACAAAGGCTTTTGAAGTAATAAGAGGGACCCTCATACAGTTTTTGCCCTTAACAGAACAAAGTTAACATAACTAAATACAGCACTCACAATGAAAAAATATTTGTCCCTTTAATTAAGCATTTAATGAATGCTGTCTTTACTGGAAAGGACACACAATTTACGCAATATTTATAAATTTGACAGTAGCTGCGTTTACACAAACCCTATTATTATGATTGGAATCGGGTTAAAAGCCCAGCCCGAATTAAAATGCTCCATATCCATCCATCCATCTTCATCTGCTTATCCAGAGTCGGGTCGGAAAGCTCTGACTGGGGGATCCTGAGGCGTTCCAAGGCCAGTGTGGAGATATCATCACTCCACCTAGTCCTGGGTCTTCCCCGAGCCCTCCTCCCAGCTGGACGTGCCTGGAACACCTCCCAAGGGAGGCGCCC